>OY796663.1:3716390-3995390 GCA_963680705.1 Rhagium mordax
TTCGCCTCCGACTACCAAACAGACACTCAGGCCTCCGGCATATTGGAAGTAGATATAATTTTATTTTTGGAATATATCAATTCCTTTTCTATCATTAAACAATGGGAACTTCAGAGGGGTAAACATTTTTAAAAATTTTTTATATACATGTAGAGATAAATTGGACGTATCAAATGGACTCCGTTTATGAACCTGACGTACATGCCTCCATTTGTATAAAATTTATAAATTTGATCGCCGCTTAGGCCTCCGAACAGTGTTGCCGTGTAAAGTATATACCAATTCAACCAAATTACAAATTATAGCCGAACAGTGTTGCCGTGTAAAGTATATACCAATTCAACCAAATTACAAATTATAGCCGCATTATGTGTAAACACCGAATGAAATCGCATTTTTATTTAATTTTTTTTATGCCTACAGCTAGTTTAAAGAAAAATGATAAAAATAAATTGTGGCCGCTTTGATTGATTGTTCATTAATATACATTTTGTGTGTTTTTAGTTTAGTATGACTAGAGTAGGTCAAATCCACATATTTACTGGTTGATTCTGTGACTTTCATATTTATAATAAAAAACAACATTTTAGTATTATTGACTGACGGTCGAGATGGTAGCGTACCAGTCTCTCACCCAAAAGTCCCGGGTTCGATTCCCGGTCGTGGCAATGGAAAATACTGTGAGAGGGATTTTTCCATTATACACGGATATTGGATGTGTGTCGCTTGTCTTTAAATGTGTAGCCCCCTCCCGCACAAGGCTCTTCGAGAGCCTTCTGGGATAAAGGGGGTCGTAATTACATGTGGTGTATTTATATTAGAGAAATTTTATTAAAGAAACAAACAAAATGTTACAAATATAAAAAATATAAGTAATGAATTTAATAGCTATTACATAGTTGTAGGAAAATCTTTAGCCGGTAAAATTAAAATGCATAACTACTCCTATAAATTGTAATATACATAAATTCTAATATACTACACAACTTCTTTTTGACTATCACAAATTAACCTGAAATTAAAAAAAATATATAATGAAAACTTAAAAAACAAAAAGGCACCAAAAAAAGATCAGCCAAATTATTAAAAGATTTAGAACCATATATAAGCAAAACCTCTCATTTGCATCCACAACACTATTTTTGAAACTGGACTATATCCAGAGATGTAGAAAATTAGAGATCAATTTCAAATCTTTATTTTTATAAAGATTACTGACTTTTTTCTTGAAATCCGTACTGAGATTCTCTTATTAACTTGTATTTTTTATATGACGTATCTCTAGTTTTTATAATTTTTTCTATAAAAATATTAGAAAAAATTATAAAAACTAGAGTGACGTCATATAAAAAATGCGAGTTAAGAGGAATGTTTGCACGTATTCCCCTAATATCTCGAATTATTTGCCCTGTAAACAATATTTGAAAATTAAATAACGTCGGTCTTGCGAAAAAAATGCAAGGGCCCTTTTTTGTTGCAAATTTCGTCCCCAATAAGATGCATATAATAAGATTTGTCTTAAATAAATTTTAAGACCTTCAAAAGGAATGTTGACGATATAAAACATGTACAAAATCAGGAAAAGGAAAAGACAATGGATCAGTGTATAAAATAATGTCATAATATTTGATGGCACACGTACTGTTATGTTTTAATAAATTTTTGAAATTGTCATTTGACCAAATATTAAAATCTACAAATAAAGTAGTCAGCAAACTTATAGTCATTATATTGCTAATTTCACTGAAATAGCCTACAATAGACCTTATTATTTGTTTTTCTGTACATGAACCGTATTTAAGCTTTTTTGAGCTTAAATTTCCATTCAAAATAACACAATCCATTTCACTCATAGAAAAAATTTAAATTAGCTATAAGTAGGCTTATACTAATATGTACTATTAAAATCAGTAACTAAAAACCTTTAGAAAATAATATTAAAACAATGAATTTTATAACATAAGGGCAGAAATACACACAAACAAATAATTTATTAAGTAATATTAGAAAAAGAAAAGAAGAAGAAAAATAGGTAATAAAATTAATTAAAATTACAATGGATTCTCAAAATGAACGCCTCCAATGTTAATGCATGCTTGGTAACGTTTTAATATGTTTCTTACTGATTATTAATCATTTGCGGGTTATTTTTAATACCATCACATACATTAAAAAAAATTTCTAATAACCGTTCCAGTGTGTCGAATTCTTCATTGTACACCTCTGACTTTAAGATGACCCCATAGAAAGTAGTCTAGAGGTGTAAGATCAGGAGATCTCGGTGGCCAGTTTACTGTACCTTCTCGACCAATCCATTGTTGGGGTAAGCAGATTGAGATGATCTCTTACCACTAAAGCAAAATGAGGACCAGCACCATCATGCTGAAACCACATATTCTTGGTATCAATCTCTCTCAATAAATCGGGCAAAATATCTCATAGAAAATAAAAGAAATAAACTTCACCAGTTAACCTTCCTTCAAAAATGTGAGGCCCTATTAAATGGTTATTATAAATTCCACACCACATATTAATATTAAATCTGCGTTGGGAAAACACCAGTTTTTCATTTAGTGACATATTAGACAAACGCCTACTTTTATTTTTTATAGTAGTTAATAAAACATCTAACTCAAAATTTAAGATACGCGTACCTAATGTAAAGTTTGTTGTTTTTTAAAAAAAATTATTGTTCCTTAAACGTCAAAAATGTATTAACGTAACTAATTTTAATCGTACATATTAGTACAAGCCTACTTATAGCTAATTTTAATTTTTTCTATGAGTGAAATGGATTGTGTTATTTTGAATGGAAATTTAAGCTGAAAAAAGCTTAAATACGGTTTATGTACAGAAACACAAATAATAAGGTCTATTGTAGGCTATTTCAGTGAAATTAGCAAACTATAGTTTGCTGACTACTTTATTTGTAGAATTTAATATTTGGTCAAACGACAATTTCAAAAATTTATTAAAACATAACAGTAAGTGTGCCATCAAATATTATGACATTATTTTATACACTTTTTCTTTTTCAATGTTTACTAACATTTTCCAATAAATGATATACAGGGTGTTGTTCGAAGCACTGATAGCAACGTTAAAAAAAAACCGGCCCTGGAATTTTTCAAAAATAAATTATGTTTTTAATTGAACTAAAAGAGTGTAATATTTGCACCAAATTTTTTCCCGATATGTGCGGCCATTCCGAAAATATGGCGGTATAAATAATTGGCCAAGAACCATAAAACACCCCGTATCTCGAAAACCATTCACTTTAAAGGGTAAGTATGGCGGTATTTTGAACTCAGCAAAGTGTGCTCTATCTTCCATTTCACTATGTCCGTTTAAATCTGGGACACCCTGTATACTTAATACAAAACAAAATCCGTTGCACGTCATCACCCACCAAGAATTATAAATGAAGAGCAATAAATGAAGAGCACAGCCTATATCGGCATATGTTTTGGCATTAAGGTCAACAGTTGGCAAGTCAACCATGGTGACGTCCCAACAGTTGACCTTAAGGTCAAAATATATGCCGATGTAGGCTATACTTTTCGTTTATAATTCTTGGTCGGTGGTGACGTGCAACGGATTTTGTTTTGAATTAAGTATACGATAGGGTGCCCCAAAGTACAGGGTGTTTCCCTTAAAATTATACTACCACTTATTTCTGTAAATATTTATTGACTAAAATTTCTTTGGCTGAAAAGATAAACGAGGTAACTAGAAAAATTATAATTTTTTAAACGGACATCCTGTATATGTTTTATATGTTTGAATTCATCGAGTTCTTCTGATTACGATGGCATATAACACTTATATATTTAAAAATGTTTATAGCATAAATCTGAGAAGTAATAAAAATTGATGTCAAAAAAGGAAACTATAATTATTATAATTAAATAAATATAAAGAAATAATTATTATTATTTATAACACAAAATGGGCATACATTAAAAAATATATTAAAGCAAATTTTTTCTGAATCTTCCATTGCAAACTTCGTTTTTAGAGAAACGGTAAGATATTTTGTTGGAAATATTTACGTCAATTTTGAAATAAATATACAAGTGTTATATACCATCGTAATAAGAAAGACGCGATGTAGATATAAATATATAAAAAAGTACAGGTGTTCCAATTAAAAAAATTAAAATTTTCTATGCACCTCGTATATCTATTAATATAAAAAAAGTAATGACATACTACATAGAACTAGTTTTTGAAAAATTGTATTGAATACTAATTAATAAAAAAATAATAGAAAAAAACATTTTTAATAACAAGCTTTTATTTAAATGCTCTAAAAAGAAGAAAATAAACTTTAAATTAAATCAAACCCATCAATTTACTACATTATACAATATATATGATATAAAAGCTTGTCGCGAGAGTTTAATATTGTATTCTTGTTTATTTACCCAGGAAAATCTCGCGACAACTTTTATATCATGTAAATTGTATAATGTAATAAATTGATGGATTTGATTTAATTTAAAGTTTATTTTCTCCTTTTTAGGGCATTTAAATAAAAGCTTGTTCAAAAATGTTTTTTTACTATTAATTTATTTTTTAGTTTTTTTCGTATTCTTTTCGTATACTTCTCAGCAAACCCTTTCATTTGATATCCATTTTATGATGGTAGATAAGAAAATTTTGTCCGCCATCTTGGGGCGTCCGCCATATTGAATTTAGTGTGAAGTCATTTTATTTTACCCATTCTTCTCAGCAAACCCTTTAAATTGATACCCATATTATGGGGGTGCATAAAAAATAACTAGTCCGCCATATTGAATTTAATGTAACGTCATTTTATTTTTCCTATTCTTCTCAGCAAACCCTTTTAATTGATACCCATATCATGGGGGTGCATAAGAAATAACTAGTCCGCCATCTTTGGGAGTCCACCATATTGGATTTAGAATGACGTCACTTAGCTAAACATGCAATTGTCATCCAAACTAAACGTGTATGCAAAATTTCAGCTCAATCGGTTGGGGATGACAATTTTAAAATTCAGTTGCAAGATTTGACCTAAACAAACAAACTAACAAAAAAACAAACTAACGTACAAACATTGCAAGTTAAATAAAAGCTTGTAAAAAACATGAGGGTATAGTTTCAAACAAAACATCCTGTATAGATTTGAGCCTTATACTTTTTAGCATTTATGTAAACACAAATTCCATGAGAAAGATAATATCCTATGATCTTACCACAATTTTTTATACATGCAAACCTGAAAGATCTGAAAAATAGTATTGAGGAGGGCCTGAAACCTGAATAGTGTATAATTGCTTATCCCGTTTAGGAATTTATAGACTTCACTTTTCAATGTATTTCTGTTTGTGGAGGCAAACTAGAACATTTTCGGCGCAATCATTTAAAGATACTCATCTTTGAGATAGTATATAAGAGAGCAACGTTTGCGCCTCCTCTAAACGATGTGCGACGTCGCCAGTTATACGGAGTTGTGTACGTACGGTTGACTATGCGGAGGCCTATTCGACTTACCCGTAAACATAAAATTATATGCCTCTACTCTACCGCTAGGAAGCGGAATTTTGCTGAACTAATCTGTATAACTGTATGTGTGTATAGGTCGTATAGGCCTCCACCAAAAATTTTGTCAGAGCACTCATGATGACATCACATACATTCTGTGAAATTTTTAATAGGGAAACGTAAGTGCCTCCGAATTTTCGTTCTCGCCTCCGATTTCGGAGGCGTAAACAACAGTCAGATATCATTTCGGAGGTGTGTAGGTATGCCAGGCAAATATATATATATATATATATATAAGTTATAGAGACAAGAAGATGCATAACCGCCAGTACAGCGACACCAATTCCGCGTAGTCAGATAAGCAGCCAGTCAGCACTGTCATCAGTTCGAGAACCTCACAATGTATTTTTTATAATTCAGTCTGTATTAGATCTTCAGCTTGTAATTATCGTTCTTAATAAAAATAAACTTTTGTTAATTTTTAAAAAGGGTTTTTCGGCAATCGAATTTATTAGTGGCGCAGTCGGTAGGATAGTCAAACGGTGTTAAGGAACATAATATCGGTTCGTTTTAACGATTTATTGACTATCGACAATTTTGGACATTTTTCGTAACCGCGAGACGTGAGTTGCAAAAACTGTCCTAAGTGTTTAGTGTCCAGCTAGGCGAAAGGGATTAGTAGCCTAGTGAGAAACAAGTTCTGAAAGGATATCAGTGCTCTCTGTTCGGACCAAATCACATGGAATTTTTAATGATATTGCTGTAAGTACATCTATGTCTTATAGAGGCCCTTCTGATCAATATAATTCTGAAAGTTCTGAAGACTCTGATTCAGGCTCACTTTTCTTGAATCACACAAGAAACCAATCACACTTTAGATCGTTAATCAATTCTAATATAAATAATTTTAACTTGTCAAAAAACAAAATCGAAATGCCAGAGACATCTAAAACTTTAAACGTTGGAAACGTACCTGGCGCGGAAGCATTTCCAGTGTTAAAACATGACTATTTAGGTATGATCCCTGAATTTGAGGGACAAACCGAGCTCTTGCCCCGATTTATAGAAATAAGTGAAAAACTAGTAAATAAATTCTATAACACAGTCGATGTAACGGACTTTCAGAATGAATATCTGATGTCTAGTATCTTATCAAAAATTAAAGGTGAAGCTGCTGTTAATATTTCATCCTGTATAATTAATAATTGGAATGACTTAAAGCTCGCACTTCTCAATGCTTATGCGGATAAAAGGGATATTTATACGCTTAACTTAGAAATGACCGAGTGCAAACAAGAAAACGAATCTCCGTTTGAATTTTATACTCGTATACAACAACTATTAAATTTGCAAACATCTTATATCACAACACATAGTCAAGGCGCTGAAAGTGTAATATTAATAACTTATCATAGAAATTTAGCATTAAGAGTTTTACTTAGAGGTCTCAAAGATCCGTTAGGCTCTCTGATGCGAACCAAAAACCCCACTGATCTAAACAGCGCATTAAGCATGTTAACTAATGATTTTCAAATAGAAACTGCTCGTAACAAATCGCCCAAAATAAAAATATCAAATAATAAACCAACAAACTTTCAAAATAGGTCCTTTAAAACTAACTATCAACCGCAATTACAATTAACAAACTTTCCACATAACCCCCAAATAATACAAAGGTCAACAAATTATAACCAAAATGCTGGCCCATCCACAAACCAAAACATTTTTAGGCCTAACCAAGCAAAAAGTTTGCCGAAGCCAGTGCCAATGAGTGTGTCAACAACTAACACTTATAGGCCCGGCCAAACCTCTCAAATTCAAAACCGGAATTATCGTCCTAATCAATACCAAATCAGAAATAATAATAATGTTCGACCAAATTATGTGGTCGAAGAGCTATTTAATATTGACGATCAACCAAAAGTTGAACTTCCCGATGAAGATTCTTACGATGATAATTCTGAAAATGCGCAAAATGAGTTTTTTCACGAGAAAGCCTCGGACTACGAATATGTGGATCCGGACAACAACGACCCCCAAATTTCGAATTAATGAACATGAATTATAACGAAAGCAAGCTTCCTTTTATTATCTTCCCTGAAAATAATTTAAAGGTTTTAATCGACACAGGCAGCACAAAATCATTTGTTAAACCTGAGGTCGCACATAAATATTTCAAAAATTTCATAAAAAATGATCCGTTCAAAATTTCTACTGCACATGGTACATCAGTTGAAAATTACAGTACTTATATACCTTGTTCAAAAACTTTCAATACAAAAAACATTTCTTTAAAATTTTATTTGTTTCATTTTCATAATTATTTTGACTGTTTATTAGGCATTGATAATTTAAAACTTTTAAAGGCTAATGTTATCCTAGATAAAAATCTGCTGGTAACGCCTAACAGCCAAACAAAAATTCTCTATTATGAAACACCAAATGTTAACTTAAATAACATCATAGTACAACCTAGATGCGAACAAATAATTAAAATCAATATTAAAAATATAGAAGAAGGTGATGTTATAATTCCGTACGCAAAACTTTCGGACTTAGAGATACCAGAATGTCTCGCTTATGTAAAAAACTTCGAAGCCATTTGTACAGTTCTGAATCCATCGGATTCTCCAAAATCTCTCAAAATCACTGAACCAATCGAGGTAATTGACTTCGATCAATACGACACAAAAATTAGTACCCATTCTAACTTAAACCATTACTATACTGAAAAATGTAAGTTTGATATTTCTAATATCAGAACTGAACATATGAATTCCGAAGAACGCGATACGATATTAACTCTCGTTAAAGAATATTCCGATATCTTCCATGTTGACGGAAACCAACTGACATTTACTAGTAAAATAAAACATGACATAAAGACCACAGACGAAATACCCGTCTATACTAAATCTTACAGATACCCCGAAGTGCATAAAACCGAAGTACAAAAACAAATTAAAACCATGCTGGACCAAAAAATTATTCAACCGTCTTGTTCGCCGTGGTCCTCGCCTATTTGGGTCGTCCCAAAGAAAATCGACGCGTCGGGCAAAAGAAAGTGGCGAATTGTGGTGGACTACCGGAAGTTAAACGATAAAACAGTAGGTGACCGGTACCCTCTGCCTAACATTACCGATCTCTTGGATAAACTAGGGCGTTGCCAATATTTTTCAACACTAGACCTGGCGTCCGGTTTTCATCAAATCGAGATGGCTAAAGAAGACATTGCCAAAACAGCATTCAACACCGAGCAAGGGCACTACGAATATCTTCGTATGCCTTTCGGTTTAAAAAAACGCCCCAGCAACATTCCAAAGGGTAATGGATAATATTTTAAGGGGTATACAAAACGAGAGGTGCCTTGTGTACCTCGATGACATAATAATCTTCTCGACAAGTTTACAAGAGCATATCAGTAGACTCCGAGAAGTATTTGACCGACTAAGAGCAGCCAATTTCAAAATTCAATTAGATAAGTCGGAGTTCCTCCGAAAGGAAGTGGCTTATTTAGGTCATGTGGTAACCCCTGATGGAATAAAGCCAAATCCCGACAAAATCAGGGCCATTCAAAAATATCCAATACCTGGAAACCCCAAACAAATTAAAGGGTTCCTTGGCCTACTGGGTTACTATCGCAAGTTTATTAAGGACTTTGCGAAGGTGACCAAGCCATTAACTAAATGTTTAAAAAAAGATGCTATCATTAATATTAAAGACCCAGATTATATCAGCTGCTTTGAGTTATGTAAAAATCTCCTAACTAATGAACCCATACTACAGTATCCTAATTTTGCGGAACCATTTATATTGACAACAGATGCGAGTAATGTAGCTCTCGGCGCGGTACTCTCTCAGGGCAAAATAGGTGCCGACCTACCGGTGGCATATGCTAGTAGGACATTGAGTGACTCCGAAACTAATTATTCTACCATAGAGAAAGAACTTTTGGCCATAGTTTGGGCAACCAAATACTTCAGGCCATACCTCTTTGGGAGGAAATTTAAGATAGTTACGGACCACAAGCCATTACAGTGGCTATTTTCACTAAAAGAGCCAAACTCTAAACTAGTTAGGTGGCGCCTAAAACTAGAGGAGTTTGAATACGAAATTGTGTATAAAAAAGGTACGTTAAATAAAAACGCGGACGCTCTTTCCCGGATAGAACTTAATATGAACGAAGCCAAAGCATCCGAAGCACCAATTTTTGCATTTATAAAAGAATTCAACGAATCACTAGAACCTAATCGCGAAAGTAATGTATCGATCGTTGCCGAAGCGGGCGACTTAGACAATCATGAAAATGCTGAAGAAGATGACGCTACTGTTCACTCGAACATCGAAAATCCGATCGTTGCCGTCCCTATCGTCGATTGTCCCGTGAACTACGGAAAAAACCAAATAATAATCTCCCTCGTTAATTTCGCACCAGCACAGCCCTCCGTTATCAAATTGCACAAAACAAAACAACGCATACTCGTTCAACTTTCCAAAAATAATTTAGAACAAGACATTATCAAATTTGTTAAAGAAATGGTGGCCCCTAAGGTAAAATATTACATGTATTTCGAAGATCCAATATATGAAGAGTTTAGCGCGGTCCTTCAAAAATACTTTAAAAACTCTTTAATTCAAATAGTCAGATGTACGCGAAAATTAATTGACGTCACAACCGATGATGAAATCAATCAAATCATTCAAAACCATCATGAAGGGAAAACCAATCATCGAGGAATAGACGAAACGGAAAAACGAATTAAAAATAATTATTACTGGCCAAACCTACAAAAATCTATCCAAAATTATATTAACAATTGCGAAATATGTCAGGTAACTAAATATGATCGTAGACCACTGAAACTAGAGTACAATATTACTCCCACAGCAACAAAACCATTTCAAATATTACACATAGACAGTATTACCCTAGAAAATTGTAAATTTCTCACTATTATAGATTCCTTCTCCAAATATGCACAAGCTTATAAGCTCAACTCAGCGCAAGGTATCGAAGTAACCAATAAATTAGTGAAATATTTTACGCATCATTGCATTCCAGAACAAATTATCTCGGACAACGGTCTAGAATTCAAAAATTCAGTAGTCCAAGAACTACTTAAAACTCACAAAATCGAAATACATTTTATAAGTTCCCAACATCCAGAATCTAACGGTTTAATTGAACGGTTCCACTCAACTTTAATAGAACACATTAGACTACTCAACAATCAAAACGAGTACAAAGATGACCCGATAGAAATCAAAGTAAACTATGCACTTCTAGCATATAATAACACGATCCACTCAATAACAAATATGAAACCTTACGAAATAGTAACCGGTCATATAAGCGCGAATTCCCCCTTTAATATCGATATCGAAAACCAATTAATTAATAATTATATTGAAAATCATAAAGAGAAGGTCAAACTTTTATACCAAAAAATAAACGAGGATATTCAAAAGAAAAAGGAAAATGTAATTTCTAAAGTTAACGAAAACCGCGAAAAACTTCCCGAAGTCCCGAAAAAAGTTTTTGTGAAAAATAAGCAAAAGCAGAGTAAAACACGCAATAAATATAAACCTCAGATTATCTCTAATATTAATGAGGAATTTAAAACTGCCAAAATTCTCCCAACACATGGTAACACCTGTGAAAAAATCCACATTTCTAACATCAAAAGACCGAAAAGAAAACAAACTCACACATCTAAAACTATTTCAGGTCCCTCGCCTTCGGACAAGGAACAGAGATCACAAACATAACTGAAAATTTAGGCATTCTTCCGATTAATCTAGGCCCTGCCAGACTTCAGAAAAATGAACATACATTCGTCCACTATTTCGACCTCCAACCGTTATATGATGAGTACTTAAAATTAAATACGCAGTATAATGAACTTAGGTTAAGTTATTCTAATAATAGTATATTTAGTAGAGAATTAGACAATTACAATAAAATTGTAAAGTACAGTCAAACACTGATACTGAATAAAATTAATAACATTAAAATTCATAATAAAAATAGAATTTCTAAAAGAGGATTACTCAACGGGGTTGGTTCCATAATCAAGAGCTTAACTGGAAATTTGGATGCCTCTGACGGCGAAAAGATATACCATATTTTAAATCATGTCCAAAATAATGAAAAGAATTTACAGAATCAATTAAAATTTCAATATTCCCTCAACCATCAATTAATAAATAGCTTTAACAAAACTATACAGGATATTCAGCATAATGAAGTAATGTTAAGATCAAAAATAATGCAGCTAAACCGGTTCATTGAAAACGGTGCTACACATCAAGATGTTCTTTTTGCAAAGGATTTATTTAATCAACTATCTATTCTTTATAATGCAATTCTTAACACTCTACAAGAGATTGAAAATTCGATAACATTTTGTAGATTAAATACGCTACATCCAAGCATAATTAAATCCCACGACTTATTTCTAGAAATCCAAAAGATTTCATCTCACTATGGAATCACCTTACCTTTTGAAGTAAAATTTGAAAATATTTTAGATTTTGAATCCATCCTAAAAATTCATTGCAAAATTGACTCCAATAAAATTACTTACTTCTTATCAATTCCTATTTATTCCGAAATAGAATTTGACTTGTTCTATATGCTATCCATTCCAACAAAGCATAAATCACGGTATTTAACAATAATTCCCAACACAAAATTTATACTTAAAGAAAAATATAGTAACTCATTTAAGCCTCTATCTGACAAGTGTACCCAAGGCAAATGGTATCATTGTTCGAGTAACTTGCAAACCAATTACAGAGCACCTTGCGAAGAAAATATCCTGTTAAACCAAAATTCGAACGACTGTCATTTCACCCAGCTAGAAATAGGCGAAAACCACGTCGAAACCGTCCCTGAGATCAATCAATACTTAGCCGTCTTTCCGAAAGAAGAAAACATTGAGGCCCAATGCGAAAAGTCAATTGAAACTAGATCACTAGTGGGTGTTTTCTTAATCGAGCACGATTCCTGTAAACTACTCTTTAGAGGACAGCAGTTAATTTTCCAGGAAACAAGTTATGGGAAGCCGCTAGTTGTCAACTCTATCAATCTTCAACCAAAAACTCGCTATAACCCAAAATTCAAAATCGAACTTAAGAAATTGAATCTTAAGGAACTGGCACTCAACCCACTGATTCCAATCCAAGAAGAGCCAATCAACAACTACCACATCCCAAGCCTTTGGACAGCCATACTTTATATTCTACTAATGGCAAGTATATCGTACCTTTACTTCAGGTGGAAAAAGAACAAAGGATCGAGCAGAAAAGAAGTGGCTACCCGCGAAACCAATGAATCTGAAGAGATAGAATTGGGAAACAAAAGAATCAGCCTCCCAGGGGATGCTTCATTCTAAGGGTGGAGGAGTTATAGAGACAAGAAGATGCATAACCGCCAGTACAGCGACACCAATTCCGCGTAGTCAGATAAGCCAGTCAGCACTGTCATCAGTTCGAGAACCTCACAATGTATTTTTTATAATTCAGTCTGTATTAGATCTTCAGCTTGTAATTATCGTTCTTAATAAAAATAAACTTTTGTTAATTTTTAAAAAGGGTTTTTCGGCAATCGAATTTATTAGTTATATATATTTTTTTTTTTTGTGAAAAAGAAAATTAATTACAAACCATGGCATTCAATTTGTTAAGTAAGTAGCATAATGAAAAACGTTACGTTATATTTATTTATTTTTGATATTTCAGTTATCGAGACATCTTCAGCTAGCATGACAAGTTTTTTCTTAATTAAATTTTAAATTTGTTACGTAATATTTGTTTTTAGCTACGATTGATATTGCAAGATTTGTCTGGGACGTAGAAGGGGATTTTTTTCCGGCGGTTTCGGTATGTATAGTTGAAGTCAAAAAGAAAAAATTGGAGGGATACAAAATGCGATGTTCTAATCACCTATTATGCTTTATATGTTTATTTTTAGTTAACCTATATATTGTGAGAAATATGCTGACTCGGGGCTTGATGCCGGGTGAGGACGCGAAACACAAACGGAGAATGGAAACCAGGACCGAGGCTACGGACTGAGCGGGGACGGGAATTCATTACGAAACAAGCAGTCGCTGACGCTCATTGATAATCAATTAGAAATATGAAATGTGGTGTTGCAGTTTCTAAAATATATTTCTGTGTTTTTTAAATCATTTGGTTATTATTTCTAACAATATGCAAGAGTTTGGAAACACCACCCGAGGGAGGTGTGAAAATATGGGACGACCGGATATATAATAAAAATGTTATTGCGTATGCTCTAGAGGCCGAACAAGTAATTTTCATCTGCATAAAGGACTAACTTATGCAGATACACATGTAAGTTTTTAAGATTTCTTGCGACGTTTTTCTGGGTTTATGGGTCAGTTCATCTGTAATGGCTTGATCAGTAGTTTTTTTGGCTCTTCTAAATTTTCTGCCGATTCCATGACATCTTGATTTATTTCTTTTAATACCCCATAAACGTCAACTTGAAAATACGCAATAATTGAACACTGATTTTGGTTCTCCTTAATCTCATTATTGCCATAAGATTTCTGGCTTGTCTGCAAACTTTTTTCTTTGGCTAATTCTAAAATTCGCCTACTTCTTTCAGACATATTTTCTACAATAAAATAGAAGTATAATTATTTTCGCTGTTCAAGTTAATTGATACTTCTGACATATTAATTAATTAGATTGCTATACCTTATTTGTTCTTGCAATATTTCACTGTAAATATCTTATATATATTTTATAGACAATTCTTCAATGGCATAATTTTTCTGTAATAAATAATAAAAATGACTGTATTTAAAGCTACCTTAAGCGTAATCAAATGAATTACTTTGGAAACCACTCAAGTTTGTACATCCGAGTAGGGAGCGTGATACGGGAAATATATATATACAGGGTTGCTCATTAGTGCGTCAAAGTCCAATATCGGCTTTGTTAAAATGATTTGGAGAAATTTTTTTTATGGAAGTGGTGTAGTGTCAAAATGCGCACATTTTAAAAATATTTTGAAATATACAGGGTGACTCGCTATAGTGGACCACCTTCAAGATCATTTTTTTAAAATGGAACACCCTATATATTTTTACATTTTTTGATTCAGTATAAAATTCTCTTTCTATCCACCTCAGGTTTTTTATTTTTGATGCGGCGTTGCCGAGTTATTCGAAAAAATGTGAAAATTTTGGTCGAGACAAGGTTTAAGAAATTAATTCGCTGTATGAGTATTACAATTAATTAAGAAAAAATATTTTGCAGTTATGTAGCCAAGAGTTGTACTTAAACGGCACAACCACCAAATATCGATTATATTATACAGGGTGTTTTTTATGCTATTGCCAAGTTAGTATATTTCAAAGAGCATTTTCTCAATTTTTTCAAATGGAATGCTCTGTATTTTATTTTATTTTTGAATTGGCACGTTAATTCTCTACAATTTTTGTGAACAATGTCCTATACCTAAAACCGATATTTTCAGAGATATTTTTACTTTTTCAGTACAAAACGTTAAATTATTATATCTTTTATTTCTAATTAGTCTTAGTAGCCATGATTTTGACATAAATTGAAAACAAATGACAACATTTATTATTGATGTTAAATAATTACATTGACAATCTGTTTGCTTACAATCTTATGAATATTATCCTTGTTTCTGTCATTTTTTCTTCATTTGGTGAGTATGCATATTTTTGCACATTTCTTCCATATTTCATTTTAGCGTTTTTAGTTAACTCGATATGAATTTCGAAAGAAATGAACTCATTGACATGATTTTTATTATGGGATCGGGCGAACAAAATTGTTTATTAACGCAGCGAATTTATGCGCAAAGATATCCTAATAGGAGACAACCTTCAGTGAGAAGCTTAGAAAATCTTAAAGAGAGATTCGTTAGAACAGGAAATGTAAATTATGAAAAATGTGAGAGGAGAAAGCGAACAAGCGACGAAGATCAGTTGAATGTTTTGTTATCAGTAGTAGCTGAACCATCTACTAGTTCAACCGTAATATCGAGACAAGTCGATGTACCCCGATCTACCGTCAGCAAAATTTTGAAGAAGAACAAGTTTCATGACTACCACATCTCCTTTCATCAACAATTGTTGGGTCCGGATTTGAGGATTAGAAGGACATTTTGCGAGTGGGGATTGGAAATGGAAAGAGCAACTCCTCATTTTTTCCAACAAATATTGTTCACTGACGAATCCACCTTCACCCAATGTGGTAGCCCAAATCGACATAATTATCATCATTATGCAACGGAAAATCCAAAAATTGTAAGACAAGTCGATAGACAATGGCAATGGACTGTAAATGTTTGGGGAGGTATTGTGGGCGATTTTGTGATTGGACCTCATTTTTTTAATGGGCATCTAAATGGTGCACAGTATTTGTATTTTTTGCAAAATCACTTGCCTCAACTCCTGCAAAATATCCCTCCAATTCTAATGGAAAATATGTGGTTCCAGCACGACGGTGCTCCACCACATTTCGCATTACCTGTTAGAGAATTCTTGAATCAAGAATTCGAAGACAGGTGGATAGGTCGCGGCGGTCCCATCAGTTGGCCACCTAGATCGCCAGACTTGACGGAAATGGATTTCTTCTTCTGGGGACATATTAAGCAGATTGTGTACCAGAGCCCTGCAACTACTGCAGAAGATATGAGGCAACGCATAATAGAAGCTTTCGGCACAATTTCCATTGAGTCGTTACGAGCACTACATAGGTCGTTTTTGGCAAGATTGCAAATGTGTGTTGAACAGAATGGAGGTCACATTGAGCATTTGTTGTAAATAAATAGATACTTGAATTGACATAAAATAGTTTGTTAGCTTTAGAAGTTGAATTTAAAATCAAAGTTTTCACTTTTTCAGACAATAATCATGATAACTACGAGTTGAAATTTCTCGTGTTCTCGTGCTTACTCTGGGGCATAATTAACGTCAATAACAAATGTTGTCACTTGTTCTCGTTTATGTCAAAACCATGGCTTCTAGACTGGTTAGATATAAAAAGTATAATAATTTAATGGTTTGTATTGAGAAAGTAAAAATATCTCTGAAAATATCGATTTTAGGTATAGGATATTGTTCATAAAAATTGCAGAGAATTAACGTGCCAATTCAAAAATAAAATAAAATACATGGCATTCCATTTGAAAAAATTGAGAAAATGCTCTTTGAAATATACTAACTTGACAATTGTATAAAAAACACCCTGTATAATATAATCAATATTTGGTGGTTGTGCCGTTTAAGTACAACTCTTGGCTACATAACTGCAAAATATTTTTTCTTAATTAATCGTAATACTCATACAGCGAATTAATTTGTTAAACCTGGTCTTGGCCAAAATTTTCACATGCTTTCGAATAACTCGGCAACGCCGCATCAAAAATAAAAATTCAAGATGTCGTTGGAAAGAGAATTTTACGCTAAATTAAAAAATGTAAAAATATATAGGGTGTTCCATTTAAAAAAAATGACCTTGAAGGTGCTCTGCTGTAGCGAGTCACCCTGTATATTTCATAATATTTTTAAAATGTGCGTATTTTTATACTACACCACTTCCATAAAAAATTAGCTTTCCAAATCTTTTTAATAAGGCCGATATTGGACTTTGACGCACTAATGAGCAACCCTGTATATATATATATATATATATATATATATATATATATATATATATATATATATATATATATATATATATTTTTGTGAAAAAGAAAATTAATTACAAACCATGGCATCCAATTTGTTAAGTAAGTAGCTTAGTGAAAAACGTTACGTTATATTTATTTATTTTTGATATTTCAGTTATCGAGACATCTTCAGCTAGCATGACAAGTAAGTTTTTTCTTAATTAAATTTTAAATTTGTTACGTAATATTTGTTTTTAGCTACGATTGATATTGCAAGATTTGTCTGGGACGTAGCAGGGGATTTTTTTCCGGCGGTTTCGGTATGTATGGTTTAAGTCAAAGAAAAAATTGGAGGGATACAAAATTTGAACGAAATTGACAAAATGCGATGTTCTATCACCTATTATTTATATGTTTATGTTTAGTTTACCTATATATGCAAGAGTTTGGAAACACCACCCGAGGGAGGTGTGAAAATATGGGACGACCGGATATATAATAAAAATGTTATTGCGTATGCTCTAGAGGCCGAACAAGTAATTTTCATCTGCATAAAGGACTAACTTATGCAGATACACATGTAAGTTTTTAAGATTTTCCTTTTTTTTCTTTTTGATATTGCCTTATATGAAAGTGTTATTTTTACATTGTCTTGTAAAAATGGGCACACTGTAAATTTCTATGTACCTACTATTTTTGTACTGTAGAAATTATTATATTCTTTTGTCAATAAATTAAAAAGTTAGACCGTAGCGACTGAAAAAAAAAATAATAAACAAAATTACAAGTGGGAAATATTTTTTATTTCTGTATTTGATCAATGTCATCAATATATTAAAAGGGACCAAGTTACAAATCAGACATTTTCAGATTATTTGACTTTTGCGTTCTCTAGGCCAAAAGACATCATTTGGTTATAAAAGGAACTATGTGCCAATTATGTAAATGGAATACTTTGAGCGTGTTTGAAACAGTATATTTTTAAAAGGTACCATGCTTACGCGCTTGGTTCCTTTTAAAAATACCGCTTGAAAACCTAACCTAAAAATTGTTTTGACGTCTTCACATACATGTGTTGTAACAAAAACCACTAAAATGGCTCAGAAATATGTAAAACAATGTTTAAAAATTGTGGACTATAGTAGTGATCGTGAAAGCAGTGATGGGGATCCTGATCCAGCGCAAGAAATTATTAAAAAAAGACGTAGGGGAGTTAGAAATGATTATTTGTACAAGGCAAATGTGATAAAAAATGCACGAGTCAAAGGAGAAGAATAAGTTAGCCATAGTGGAAAGAATGTCGCAGCTAGAGCACAAGGGGAGGCTTGCAGGTAAATTTTATGAAATGTTTGTTTTATTTAATGTACCCACACTATATTTTTGTGTAGGTGCCCCATGAAATGTTTCACTAAGGTAACAGACGGTGAGAAATTGTTTCTCCTCAAGTTGTTATCTAATTTTGAGACGAAAGATGAACAGGACATATATTTGCAAGGTCTCCTTGAAAAGGCAGCAGTATCTCGCAGAAGAAGACGCCCTGAATGTTGTAGACAAGAGGAAGTACTCTTTCGTTCATTATGTGCAAAAAGTAACTACTGGTCCCAAAATGAAAGTGTGCCTAAAAGCGTTCTTATCCTTTTACGGTATAACTAACAAGCGTGTGAAAAGGTTAAAAAACTTATTGATCGTTGATGCAATCCCACGTGACGTTATCAGGCGAGATATTTGCAATAAAATCATACCAATCCAAATCCATAAGCGAAATTGCATCAACTGAATTGTTAAATTTTACTGTCGGTTCGAACCCTCTAGCAGCACTTATTCCTGTTGAGACTTGTAACACACAATTTGATAGTGAATAGTGTACTTCGTTAATTAGTTGTTTTTCCTGTTTAATTTGTTCTTTATATTTTAACCCTTTATAGGGCAGTGGTCGATGTTTAGACCACTTATTTTTTGTTCGTACTAGAATGAGCACGGAGTCAAAAAGTAGACCAGTTACATAGGAGAGTACGCTCCACAACGGGCTTAAGCGAAATATTGACCACAAGTTGAATTTGGCGCGCTGCTTACAATGTTTCGCGGGTTCGAGAAAATAAGTGGTCGAATTTTTACCACTGCGCGAGTACGACTTTTTAGCTGTTTTGTTGTAGTGAAGTGCAGCAGTAAATTATTAAAAACTATTGTGGCTTAGTGAAAAAAGTGTTTACCAAGGTTAGTAGGGTACAAGAAACATAATGTTCTATCATACTTAATATATTTCATGTGGTTATTCAACCGCAATTTGGTTTAAATTCATCATATATTCCAATTTCGTGAAAATAACCTCAATTTCTGCCAAAACCTAACATACAAATTTTTCTATTTTATTTATTATTTTACGTTATTTTTCCAAATTGGGCATTTCACGGTGTGCATAAAGGTTTCTAATGATAATATTTCAGTTAGTTTTTTTTACTAGTTTAGGCGCCGAGGAGATCTTGCTATAACATTTTAGAAATTTATGTAAAATACAAAAATTTTCAAGTAATAACCAGTGATATTTTTATATTTCAATGAATATAAATATTAGCAGTATATGAAATAGTGATGAATAGCCAAATAATAGTTGAATATATTCCACTTCATATTTTCATTATCATATATACAGGGTGATGCTCTATTGGTAAATTATTCTGAGCGATAATTATGTTTCTATTTCACTTGAATTAACCAGTAAAAGTAACATATTCTACAGATTTTGTAACAAAGATGTCTAAAATAAATTTGGGGGATATTGGCAAAATGAATTCTGATGATGTATTTGACTGGTTGGATGGATTTGACGATGAACAGGCTGAGAACTCTGACCTTGGTGGTGACAGTGACGGCGAGGATCAAATGGAAGTTAGTCAAAGGCAAACCATAGTCACGCGAAATTCTTTAGTTACTCCAGGTGAATACATAAAAATGATCTCACTTTTTTTTGAAAATATTTCTTATAGGTTCAGTACCAAATTTACCCTCACCATCAGTTTGTTCTGAAACTACGAAAAATAATAATACATCCATCTCTAAGACTAATGCATGCGGCATTTCTCCTTCTACCTCAAATACTATTGAACATTGTGTATCCCCACGCCCCAAGAGATTACGAAAAACCCTAAAAGACGTATTTGAAGAGAATTCTTCGGATCCTGATGATTTTAGTTCTGATGACTCTGTTCAAGATCCAAATTATATAGACCCTGAAACTGAGGAAAGAGCTCTTGTAGCTAATGAAAATTATGAAAGTGATTCGGAGCCTGAGGAAAACAATCTTCTTGAAGACATAGAGACAAATAACTTTAATTTTTCCAAAAAATCAACTATTCCTAAAATATTTTCGGAATTTACCTTCAACGAGTTACCTGGACTTTCAATCAATATTACTGAATCATCACCATCTGAAATTTTTGAAAAAACTCTTGGATTGAATACATTGCAAGTAATTGTAGAACAATCTAATCTATATGCAAATCAGTCTGGGAAAAATTTAGATCTGAATTTGGAAGAATTGAAAGCTTTTTTAGGGATACTAATAATAATGGGGTTTCACCCTTTGCCCAGCTTGAGGCAATATTGGTCATGTGACAAAAACTTTAGAGTTGACCGAATCGCAGATCTCATTTCTCAGAAAAGATTTCTGCAAATTTTAAGGTTCCTACACATAAATGATAATAATAATATGCCAAAAAGAGGAGAGCCTAATTTTGATAAATTATATAAAATCAGGCCTCTCATTGAAAACATAAACAAAAATTTCAAGGAGTTGTTTACCCCCTACCGTCGTATGTCAGTAGATGAAAGCATGGTTGGCTTCAAAGGCAGAACTAGCCTAAAACAATACATGCCTATGAAGCCAACTAAGCGAGGAATAAAAGTATGGGCATTGGCCTGTTCTAAGACTGGATATATGACTTCGTTTCAAATATATCAAGGAAAGGAAGATACCTTAGTAGAATCTACTTTAGGAGAAAGAGTTGTTTTACAACTATGTGCGCCTTATTTCGATAAGGGCTATTGCCTATATTTCGACAATTTTTTTTCCACATTTAGTTTATTGGATTCTTTACTGAAAAAAAAAACTTTTGCTTGCGGAACTTTTAGAATAAACCGAAAGTTCTATCCGAAAACACTGCTCAAAAATGACAAAGAAATGAAAGTAGGAGACTCCGACTTTGCACAGGCAGGTGATTATTCGGTTGTAAAGTGGAGAGACAGAGGAAAAAAGTCTGTCAATGTTATTAGCTCAATGCATAATCCCCAAGATCTTTCAACTGTAAAGAGAACAAATAAGATGGGGGTCAGAGAAGAAGTAAACTGCCCCGAAAGTATAGCTGATTACAACCGTTACATGGGCGGGGTTGATAAATTTGACCAATATCATTCTACCTATTCCATCTCTTGGAAATCAAGGAAGTGGTGGGTCAAATTATTTTATTATTTTATTGACTGTTCCATCGTTAACTCTTACATTTTATATAAAGAGTCAGTCCCCAAAAAGGAGAAACCCATATCACATCTTAAATTTAGGACTATTCTCGCTGATGAACTGATTGCGGCTTATAATAGCCGAAAAAGAAGGGGTCCACTTATGTCTGGTGATAAAAAAATTAAAAAACTTGGAGGAAGGGGTGTTTCTATCGAAAATATAGTGAGAAGAAATAATCTTGGGGATCATCTGCCAATAAAAGGAACATCTCGTCGCTGTTCTTATTGCAGTACAGCGAAGAAAACGAAAAGAAGCCAAATAATTTGTCGCAGGTGTGAAGTTGCCCTCTGCCTTGAATGTTTTGCACCATTTCATGAGAAGTAACACTAAATCATTTTTTGTTAGTGTCAAATGACTTTTGGGTAATAAATTTGACTTTAAAGATTTTATTAGTTGTCGTTATTTTGATAAAAGTTAGTGGTCGAAATTTTGACTATGAACATAGAGTAAAGTATTCTTCCCTTAACATTCACTGGTCGAAATATCGACCACCCCTTCCACCAGAAACGTCAAATCTGTCAAATTTTTCCCACTAAAAAAAAGTATTCATTTAGGTCCCAGGAATCTTAAAATATTAAACAATTTTTGAAAATTCGCGAAAAATTATTTTGCACGTTAAAGGGTTAAAAGAATACTATCTACATATTTCCAATAAGGAGAAAAACATGATGAAGTAGAGGAAAATGAATCGTTTTCAATACCAGAATCTGCCATTATGCTGCTGCTACTACTGTTCTCACTGCTACCCAAATAAACACTAAATTGTTATTTCTAAAATTATTTTATTAATACTTGTGGCAGGTCACATTACTATAATTATCATACTATCTCTCTTTTATCAATCCAGGAATTATGTGATTATCTAAACCCAGTCATTTTACGAATGCCTTTGTTCCTTTTCTTCTGATCACTTTCTCAACTAAATAAATATCTGGATATTTAAACTTTTAGAAGTTCTTTTTCATAGAAGGCGCCACTAATTTCTTCTTTATTTTCATCTTCTAAAATGTATGTGGTAGGGTTAGTTAGCATAATTTTTTTAATTTTAAATATTTCATTGGACCAATTGGAGGTGTATCCTTTTGTAAATGCCGAACGATGTTTCCTTATCCGAACGAAATCACCACGTTTAAACTTCTGAATCAAATCAACTATTTTTAGATGACTATACGCGGAGGCAAGTATCTGTTTTTCTTGCTTTTCTGTCACATCTTTAGGTTTAAATCGAGTTGTGCGATGTTTTGTATTATTATATCTGGACACAATATTGGGTAGAATAGTTAACCACTTATAATTCTCTTGAAGGCTAAATTGCCTCCACATCATGCTTTTTAAAGTTCTGTTTACCCTTTCTACAATGCTGGCTTTTAAATTGGAATAAGAACTGTAATGGTTAATGTTAAATCGAGATGTTAGTTCTAGAAATTTTTTGTTATAAAATTCTTTTCTCATATCTGTGTGAAGATTTTTTGGTGATTCGCTTACTTCCAAGAGAATTTTTTCCATTGCATTGGTAATATCCATTGCATTTTTACTTTTAACAGGCTCGGCCCACACAAACTTTGAAAAAGTATTTATAACCACTAAAATATATTTATAGCCTCTATTGATTTTTTTATAAGGAAGCATTTCCACTAAATCCGCCTGCCACAAGTCATTTAAACCTTTTATTATAACACATCTTATTCTAAAATTTCGTCTAGCAGGTTTATACAACTCATGTACAATTTCTTGTTTGACACTACTTACTTTATTCATTTTATTTAAGTACTAAACACTTTAAAACTAACTCTACAGACATTTTTCCAGTTTTTGATTTCTTAAACGCCACAAACATCAAAGAATCATTTTGTTTTAGTATTCGACTCGTCAAATTTGGAATTTCTACGGCCTCACCATTTATATAAACTAATGTATCATAAGGAGAAAAATGGGATACTCTATCGATGATTGCTGTTTTTAAGGGAAACACATATGTTAATGCACCATGCTCTAAAGTATAGACATATCCAGCACCTACAGGACTTATGGCCCCATATCCTCGAAATGTTAATATAATTTCATACGACAAATTTAATGTATCTTGAAGACGATCAAAATAATATTTACTAATATGTTTACCGAATTTATCAACAGGCATGGTTACTTGTAAAATAAAATATATTTTTAAGTTGTTCTAAAGTGGTGGTTCCACCACTTCCTCAGAAGTTGAGTCGGTTCCACAGGTTGCGCTATCACCACCACTACCTTTTCTAGAGTCGGCTCAGAATTCTTCAGATTCAGAGCCGGATGTATTTCTGTCTCAGCCTGAGAATAGAAATATAGAAATATTTTAAACAACTTTTTAAATTTCTATTCTGCGGCTAAGGCAGAATATCAGGAGAAAGTGGCGCCAACCCAAGGTGATGCGGACCGAGAAATTGAGGTTAACGCAAGGTTAGCTGAAACCGTTTAGCCGAAATAGCTGGGCGCCGCGTCGCTTTGGAGAAAGCTGAAAGGGCGTTGAGAGCAATAGAATCGGGTTTAAAACCCGTCGGCAGTGTGGTGGGGTATAACATACCCAACGAGGTATAACTCTAGTGATAAAATTTATTCTATGACACTTAGAGCCCTCTGGCGCCAGATAGCTTCTAATTAGGCATCTCTCACTTCATACAAGCAGTGGCAGTAGTGCATCAAACGCCGTTCGTGAACTATTGTCTCGTAAAGTCGCCTGGGGTATCACATACCCCACCACACGGAAATTAATAGTGTTTCGAATAATTGGTAAGTACAGCATTTTGTCAAACGTGCTTGCATTCTAAATAGGTTTTTTATTTTGACAGTATTAGAATACACGCATTAAATCTTCCATTATGTCGTATGAAGAAGAACAGAGAAAATTGCAAAAATTATATGAGGAAGTCGGATCCGAGAGTGATTTTATTGATTCAGAATCGGAAGGCGAGATAGAAGAAATGGACAATTTCGAAAGCAATAATCAAAATGAAAGACGAAGCAATGATGATGTAGAAAGTGATGAAGAAGAAAGTGAAGAGGAAGTGCCAATAGAAGAGTCAAGTGAACAAACTTGGGAGGAAAACAACTCTAATATTTTTTGGGGAAAGGACAGAACGAGGTGGAATAAAATGCCAAAAAACAAACGAGTCAGAACAAGAGCTGACAATATCATTATCCATTTACCTTGTGTTCGAGCATCAGCACGAGATAAAAATACGCCGGTGGATTGCTGGTCTTTGTTCATCACAGATAATATGGTGAACGATATCGCGAAATACACAAACATAAAAATAGCAACACTAGCTGCAAAGTACAATGCTGAACATCAGTATCTAGTAAATCCGACAACAGCCCAAGAAATCAAGGCTTTGATTGGTTTGCTGTATCTCAGTGGGCTTTACAAAGCCAATCGCCAAAACGTAAAGGATCTTTGGGCAACTGATGGATGCGGTATAGACATTTTTCGGAGAACAATGAGCTATCAGAGATTTTTGATTTTGCTGAAGTGTTTGCGTTTCGATAATATTACAAACAGGGCTGCAAGGAGGCAATTGGATAAACTAGCACCAATCAGGTCTATAACTGACCAATTTATTGACAACTGTAAGGTCCATTATTCTCCAAGTGAATACTTGACTATAGATGAGAAACTAGAGTCATTCAGAGGTCGGTGTGGCTTTAGACAGTATATGCCTAATAAGCCTGCCAAATACGGCCTAAAGGTGTTTGCACTTGTCGATGCGAAAACTTTTTACTGTTTAAATTTTGAGGTATATGTGGGAATACAACCAGAAGGTCCATATAGGCTGAGCAACAAGCCAGATGATTTAGTAATTCGCCTTATCCAGCCGATTTCTGGAACAAGACGCAACATCACATTCGACAACTGGTTCACCAGCTTTCCCTTGATGAAAAATTTGTTGAGCAATCACCAACTAACTTCAGTAGGAACTGTCAGAAAAAACAAGAAGGAAATTCCGGTTGCCTTTCTCGATGTACGCAGGAGAGAAGTGCCAAGTACATTATTTGCATTTCAAGAAGATATCACAGTAGTATCCGTTGTTCCAAAAAAAAATAAAAATGTAATTTTATTTTCCACATTGCACCATGATGATACAATGATTGAGCATAAAGGCAAATCCTTGTCGGAAATAAATAATTTTTACAATAGCACAAAAGGTGGTGTAGATGTACTTGATGAACTATCTGCAAACTACAGTGTTGCGCGAAATAGTCGTCGATGGCCGCTTACCTTATTTTTTTCTTATCTAAATACCGCAGCTGTAAATTGCCATGTTATTTATAGGGCAAATATCAAAAACCCCAATATAAAACGACGTGACTTTCTCAAGGAGCTAGGTATGCAATTACTGGCTGATCACAAAAATGATCGTGAACGCAACCCTCGAATACTAAGAGATTTACGGCAATATCATCCAGTTCCTGTTGAAAATCAATCCAAAAGGCAAAGGACAAGTAGAAGATGCAGTGTTTGTCCAAGGAACAAAGACAGAAAAACATTTTATACATGTTCCAAATGCCGTGTTCCACTTTGTTTAGAACATGCCAATTTAGTATGTAGTCAAAATTGCGTTAGTGCTGATGACGAGTAGCTTTTTATGTCTACCTATTCTATGATCTTTTTTAGTTTTTTTTTGTTAGGTTATCTGTTTTTTATAGAATACTCAACTCGATTTGTTGCAAACTTATAAAATATTTTTCTTTTACGTTAAAAATTGAATAATGAAAAAAAATGACAATAAAAATTTGTGTTTTTTGGATTTCTAATTTTTCTTTATATTTAATGACAAAACCATTATAATAATGTTAATAATCGATATTGATATGACAAAGCTTGATATAATTTACCTTAAAATGTTTAATTTTCAATAATTAAATTTAAAAAAAAAGAAAAAAAATGGGGTATGTCATACCCCACAACACGTAATAATGCATAATTTCCCACCACACTGCCGACGGGTTAAGTAGAGTCGGGCGGTAGGGCTTTGTAACAACACACACAGTGGAGAGGATATTTGTTTTGATGTTATTTTTCTAGTAATTAAGTTAGGTTAAGTCATTGTAAATATATGTAGTTAGTTTATTAATAATAAGTATTGTACATAAAAGATGAATAATAAAAAGTTTAAAAAAGTAAAAATTTTTTTTTGGAACCATTCTGGCGTACCAAAGCTGAATTGTACAGGTTTTTTCAAAGAGAAATATTGTCTGGAACAAAAACTTGAATGCTCGTCAATGTTTGCTTTTTGTAAAATATTTGAAGAATTAAATATATCTTTGTACACTCCTGAAAAAGACCTATGCGAAGCCCATAAACCACAAAACTTATCTGAAGAAAAATACCTTGAACATCAAACATTAAAACAAGAAGCTCGGAAAGAAAAAAACACATCTTCTACTGATTCTAAAAACTCACGAAGGATTTTAATTTTTATGGAATAAAAGCGAAGGTAGCGTAACATCCAATGAATTCTCTAGTATATTGTCCTACTTTGTGGAAACTCAAATATCGTCCCATAATGATTTGCAGAAACTAATTTTTTATAGTGATGGTTGCACAGGTCAAAATCGTAACTCTACCTTAGCGAACGCTTTTTTAAATATATGAATCACGTTACAATAACTCAAAAATATCTGTGTAACGGTCATACACAAATGAAAGTAGACTCAATGCATTCTACCATTGAGCGCTAGATACGGGCTGGTAAAATTAATGTTTCTGCTGATTATGGCTACCATTGTAAAGGGTGGCCCATAATGTAGTGACACATTTTGAAGTCTAATAACTTTGCCATTGTAAAGGGTGGCCCATAATGTAGTGACACATTTTGAAGTCTAATAACTTCGCCTCTGAAAAACCTATAGGTAAGTTTTTGGCGTTGTTCGATAAAAAATTTCAAAAAGGTTTTTGTGTTGCAAAAAAATACAGGGTGTACCAAAGTATAAAAATTCGAGTAGAAAAATAACTATGTAAAGTTATATTTTGTATAATACTATTTTTTTTAAGCGTAACCATAGAGATTTATAATTGTTATAATTGTCAAATAGACAGTACAAATAGACAGAACGTACTGCCGGTTTCGAAAAATGAATCATCTCGCTTTTTTATTGTTGAAAATCCAGGGTTTACATCAATAATTCGTAAAATATCGACGAATTAAAAGAAAATATTCGAACAAAAATCCGGAATATTTCTCCGTTAATGTTGCATAATGCTATGCGAAATATGGTGTCCAGAGTAGAAGAATGTTCAAGAAGAGAAGGTCATCATCTTTTAGACACAAAAGACAGAAAAAAACCGTTGATCCTGATGAACCTGGACCATCGAGATCTTGGAAAGAAAAAACAAAAGTTGCCAACACTGATTCTGATTCTCTTTGCTCTGTATGTTCTTACGCACATTATACTGATGACGAAGACTGGATTTGTTGCGTTTCGTGCTTAAAGTGGGTGTGCGGCATTTGCAATCTTGGCTCCAAGTATGCGAATCGAAAAGATTGGACAAAGTGTGTCACTTGTAACAAGTGGGTTTGTGGATATTGCGGGGTAACTTCGACACCAAAAAGAAACAAAAAAAAAAGGATGAAGGAGGGGTGGGGGGGGGGGGGAATTAATCTTTTCATTAAAGAGCGCCAAGGACCGAGTTCCTCTGCCATCAATGAATTTTTGTGGATGATATGGCAAGAGAAAGTGCATTCATTTGTTACAATGGCACATGAGGTAAGGTTCTCAAGGGATTAGTTTCTTTTGCAGAGCAACAAATATGCCAAAAACCTTTCGCAGTTACCCCGTTTTACTACGCTAACGCCGACAAAAAGACATAGATCGCTTTACTTGAGTAAATTTTTGGGCACTCATATAAATAGCGTTTGCAAGACATTAGTTGAAGTAAGATAAAACTGTTGAATACATTTTGTTTGGCGCTTAACTGGCTCTAATTTAACGACAGTGTTGACTTTGAACTTGTTGAATTAGTGCTGTTATTAAGCTTTAAAAATTATTTGTGTAGTGGGGCAGGTTGTATCAAATGAGCGGGGGCCGTTCGTCACATGTGACAACCAGCCCCGCTAGACATTTTAGCTTTCCACACCATTTCACGGTCATGGTCGAAATTTTCAAAGGAAGACTGAGAAGGGGAAAGCACCTGCTGATGTACTTTTAAGAGCTGCTAGGTTAGTAAAATTAAATGGATCCTCAATAAGAAAAGCGGCAGCTGGTTTTAACGTACATCACCGAACTTTGGCAAGATATTAGGATGGCAGCGCTAAATTTGAAACATTGCAAGTCTATTGGATAGATTGCGACAACTCCCTAATGTAATAAAATGTCAGAGTCTGAATTACTTGATGAACAGGTGGTTACGCCATCTATTTCAGTTGGCTACATTAAAAATCATTTAGTATTTGAGCCTAAACTTGAAAATCAACTGGTTGAATATATACTTAAAGCATCTGATATTTATTTCAGATTGTCACCCAGGGAAGTACATGTTCTAGCTTATCAGCTCGCTTGTGCCAATTCTTTGAGAATGCCACAAAAATGGGAGCTCAATAAAATGGTTGGTGCCGACTGGTTTAGTGGGTTCTTAAAACGCCATGCTGTAATATCTATTCTAAAGCCAGAGGCAACAAGTTTAAGAAGGGCCAGTACGCTTGAACAGAACAAATGTTAGCGCCCTTTTTGATAATTTAGCTTTAGTTACGCAGAAACATAAACTTGAAGCTCACGACATTTGGAAAATGGACGAAACAGGTGTTACAACCGTCCCGACCGCGTAGTTGCCAGACGAGGTTTCAAATAGATTGGTTCTGTATTTTTTTACAACACAAAAAAACTTTTGAGTTTTTCTCTCGAACACCACCAAAAACTTACCTATAGGTTTTTCAGAGACATTATGGGCCACCCTATATAATATATTTTTAAAAGTATAATTTTATAACTCATTTATCATCTAAAATACACGTGACAACCAACTCTTCTCTGCTTGCCTGCTCACACAACACATTATCTACAACCTTTGGATAGTGCATTTTTCAAATCATTGAAGTTATACTATTATGAAGCTTGTCGTATAGAAGTTAAATCTTGCAGTACTCACAAAGTCGCGACTGAAATTTGGAAAACTTTTGGGCACAGCTTGGAGCAAAGCCGCCTCTGTTCAGAATGCAGTTTCAGCCTTCAAATTTACTGGAATATCACCCTACAATCCAGGTATTATACCAGACTACTGTTTTATTAACACAGCTCAAAATCCTGACAACGAAGAAATAAAGCCTGGTTATTCTCAAGTGAAACCAACTGAAAACCCTACACAAGCAGAGGCAACCAACAAATCTAATAAAAAAGCAATTGAGCCAAGTGCTGAATGACCAGAAGAACCAGTACCATTTACAATTGATAAATAGCCACAGAGTCCCAAAGTCGAACAACAAGTACGGTGTAGGACACCACAACCATCGGATGTTTCTAGGATTCCCCAAAAACCAAACTCCAGCGAAAAACGAAGTCAGCTTTTACCACCCCGAGCAAAATAACTCCATCAAAAATTGACAAAAATATTTCCAATTATTGAGTCACTTACAAATGTTAAAAAACGAGGAAGCAGTGTAGTGTTGCTACCATTCTAACATCTCCTGAAAACATAGACATGACAAAGGAAGGACATCATTTTTAAATACAGTACCAGTTTTATAACATTATAGATGGCTGGTATTTCGAATTTAATTATCTGATTAAAATATGTTAGATAAAAGTAATGAAACATCGAATTATGTCAAAATACGCCGATTACATGTGTTTATTGAACATATTAACTGGACACAAACAAAAAAATACACACACAAACAAAACTTAACTATCCGAATACCAGGTAAATTATAATTGCAGGTTACTTAGGTAACACAGGTAAAAAGTTACATATTATTTAATTAAATAATTACTTCGATTAGCAGCTGTATAACCCAGGCTAATTTATACCTAAAAAGTATTTTACATGGGCAATTATTTTTTCAGGGTTACTAAGCCAGAACTATCTGAGAACACATTGCGGGCCCTTGAGTAAGTACATCTCTAAGTGCACGTTCATTTCGGTTCAGTGTATTAGAGGGAAATTATTTTGTTCCAACATTACAAGTAGACATGCTCCGACTTTATTTTAATCCATAATTATAAATAAATTATTTTTCAGGTCCTTTAGTCAAGAATCTTCAGATCAATGGTAGTCTAAAACCAACATCTACCAGAATTGGACTGTTGGTGGCCCCCAGGGGCAGTTTATGATAACAGCAGCAGTGGTTGGTTCGATATGAATCTTTTCGAGATAGGGTTAGTCAAACTATTATTGCTACCCTACATCAAAGAACATTGTAATGGCGAAACAGGTGGTTTTAGGTGATAACCTAGCCTCACATTTTTCTCCAGCCGTAGTAAAGGCTGCTAAAGAAAACAATATTTACATGGCTCCCTTGCCCCCAATTCAATACACTTTATGCAGCCATTAGAAGACGTGGCTATCTTTGCCCCAATGAAAAAGAAGTGGAGGGCTATTTTGGACGATTGGAAAAGGACGAGTCGCACAAAAGGCACTCTTCCCAAGGAACACTTTCCGAATCTTCAAAAGGCACTCTTCCCAAGGAACACTTTCCGAATCTTCTAGATCGCTTGTGGAGATCTGTCCAGGAAACAGTGGAAAAAAAATAATTTCCGGACGTTGAATTATAGGAAATGTGTGGGAAGCAATGTTTTAAAGTTACTTCCAAGATTCTTGGATACTGTTGGTTTAGTAAGTTTGGCTAATAAAAGTTTTTATGTTCAGTCAAGTCTAGTCCATTTTTAGGTAAATCAGTAGCAGGTGTATTCTGTAAATTTTCCGTTAAAAATAACCTGCCTGTTAAAATATTAATTTTAACGGTCCGCTAAAAATAATAACCAATTTTGCTATTCTGTATGCATCATTTTAACGGCCTTTTGTTAACATTGGGTTATCGGGTTATTTTCAAATTTCTATTGTAATATAAAATTATTACGCTTAATATAGACATATAGTAATATATGTTTATTATATATATTTATACATTTGCTCTAATCGTTCTGCTTCTTCAATTAACACATTGATTTGTAGCGCCATTTTATTAATTTTTAACACTACTGTTAATTTTTAGCGGCTAGTCCGAGGGTGCCGCTAATTTTAACAGATTTTGGTTAAATTTAACAATCAAGAAAGTATAGAGAATACATCTTTGGTTAACTTTGGCCTGTTAAAATATTTTAGCGGTGACCTTGAAGTTAAAAGTTAACAGAATACACCTGTAGGAATCTTAAAATATTTATTGATCATATTTTTACAGATAGAACAAGATTTTAAAATTCTATTTACTGGTGTTATATTTAATATTGTTTAAATAATTTTATATAATGTAAAAAAATATTATTTATTATGTGTAATAATTTATTGTTCTCAATAATGAACAAAATGCTTGTTAATATTGAACAACGATTTTTATTATTATTATTACACCCTTTGATTTGTAAAGTTTTGCAATTTTTATGGTTAAAATAGGTATTTTACACTACTTAATATATGTTTTAAACCAAGTAGTTGTAGAGCATCCACAACATCGTCGTAAATGTTATTAAGTGCGTTAGTCCGCATGCCATCTCTTCGAGCTCTAGCGGCAAGGGCACAAAAGGTCTAGTCTACTTTTGATAAGCATACCTACCTTATATGTATTGTGCATATTTGTTAACAAGCATACTGCCTGCAATCATATAAAAATGACTATCCGTAAAATCCAAATGGATATTTTTTTAGTCATATGAAATTTGCGCAGACAAGATGTTTATTACAGTTTGCAAAAATATAATTATATGAAAAGTCATCCTCGGGGAGCACCTATAACACGGGCATTAACCGTATACCAATAAACTTGTTATTTTTTAGACGAAATAACATTAGACATTTTAAAGCAGTTTGATGAAAAGTCGCTAAGTTATCTAGTGCCGAAAATAGGTGTAAGATTTTGCCTACAGAAAAAAACTAGAAGAATTTAGTCAGAAAGAAAATGAAGAAACAGAGGATATCAATAATGATGAGACAAGCTCGTTGACAGTAAATTCTAGTGACGACATATTATCAGCACCTATTATAATTAGCGACTTAGAGTGAATTTATTGTGTACAGGACATTACCTATTTTTTATTCCTCTAGATTAACTGGAACATCTACACTAAAAAGTTTCTCACAAAGTACAAATTCCAAAGATTCACCACCATTGTCTGTAATTGATGAAAATCTACAATATATGTATACTGTTGTATCAAACGGAACCCCCTGAACCTTAAAAAAAAAAATTAAAAAAGATAGTCAGGTCAAGAATTTAAATTTAAAAGATTTACTAAATCAGTCTTGTATGGGCCGTGCGATTTTAAATATTTATACTTTGACCAAGAGTTTAAATTCTCAATCACAAGGTGACCTATCTCTTCGAGAAATCATCTTAGTTAATGCACTCTTTTATAGGTTGTTTCTCAATTTTTTTTATTAATTATTAAACGGGGTTAATTTATTTTAAAAAAAGTTATATTTACCTTGTAAACTTTAGGAATAGTTATTTGTATCGAGGGTTAATACCTAGGTAAAACTTAATATTTATGTATTATTATATATTAATATTTATATATTATTACATAAATTTGATAGCTTATTTACGAAGCAATTACGGTATACTTTCCCTAGGAACTCTCAGATCAAACCGATTGGCTGGTTGTATATTCAGCTCTGATAAAGAACTGTTGAAAAAGGGACGAGGGTACTTTGAGGAACTGTATGATAATACTAATAAAGTGTTAGTAGTGAAATGGGCAGATTCGAAGTGTGTAACTATTGCTAGTTCGTACATTAGTTCACAACCTCTATCCACTATAAGAAGATACGCCAAAGAGGCGAAACCTAAAATCGATATCCAATGCTCACAGATAATCAAACACTACAATCAACACATGGGAGGCGTGGACTTAGCTGACATGTTAGTTGCTTTATATCGTACTGGTTATAGAACACACAAATATTATGTGTATATTTTTCTAGTTATTGGATGTTTGCATCAATAATGCGTGGATATTATATAGGAGAGAATTTCAGCTTATCAATGAAGGGCTAAACTCTAAACACTTAGCTTTGAAAGATTTTCGCATCAATGTGGCAAATGCGATTTATAACAAAAATTCGCAAAGGAAGACCCCCAGTAATATCTCCGAACATAAATAGAATAAATACACCAGTTACCCAAAGACCTCTTAATGAAGTAAGATTTGATCAAACTGGTCATTTTCCGAAATTTGGTGAAAAACGGAGATGCCATAATTGCAAGCCTGGCATAACTATTACGTACAGCAAATGCAATATGAATTTGTGCTTCACATCCAAAAAATACTGTTGATTTTTTTGTCGCTCTCTTATCCTGCGAAATCCTTACCTAATCTTGGCAATGTTAATTCCAATACACATTAGTTTTTAAATCATCAATTTGCACTATCCAGGCCAATGTTAATTCTAATTAACATCAATTTTTAAATATTCAACTTGTGCTATCCTGACAATGTTAATCCTAATTAACATCCCGTAACTTTTTTTGTAAATATAATAATATGAACCAACAAGTATATGAAAAAATGTGTTATTAGAGGTCCCAATTAACCAAAAAAACATCTAAAAAAATTCTAGGTATCATAAATTACATTTGCCAAGAAGAGGGATAAGCTTGGAAATTATTTATTTCCTTTGTAAAGCCTATGAAATTATAAATGAAGTGGCTGTTGTTCTGCAAATTTTATTTTAAGCACACCTACACAGCTGACATAAACATAATTAAGAGTTTCAGTTATCAGTTGACATTTATTTGAATCTGGTTGCTTTAACATTTCTCTCTGTGTTAATTTAATAATAATAATAAATTGCCTTTATTTTTCTTTCTGTACAAATAAAAAAAAAGAAGTATGGCGCCAATCGGCACAAGCCGCTCTACCATGTAACCAACCTTACCTTAACTAAGAAAACAGGAGACTTATTACTACTTTCAACGAATAGACAATAACCAGGATTTGATTCGTTTTCGGAATGTCGCAATGTTTGAGTTACATATACGTAAGTATACTATGTTTTAATCCTTATTAAGAAACTGCCGTACTCTGTATTGCTTTAAATTTTTTAATTCTTTTATTTAAACGTGTACAATACAGAAAATTTAATTTGTAATATGTGCGTTGATATAATTTTATTTTATAACGTTGCATTTTGTGTGGGACAATATTATGCCCTGCGTGGCAGCCCTGCTTCCTTTTAATTATTATATTTTCCTATGGATTTGTATCTAGTTAGTAAAGTGTTCTGCAAGGTGACATTCAAGCCTTCATTATTTGTAAAACCCAAGTACTTCCAACAACTGGTCTGATAATTTCAATCAAGCTCAGAATAAGCTAAAAGGTACCGCTAAAACGTGGTACGACAGTTATGTTGAGAGTGAAACGGGATGGTCTAAATTTACTTCGCAGTGTGTATAAGTACTGAAAACAACATTTAAAAGCAAACGTAATGTATGTCAGTTGTTTATAATTAGCATAGGAAAGTAGTATGGTAATGAGAACAATAAAGGAGCAACGGAGCAGTGATCAGTGATCAAGGTCAAGGTAGGGGGTAATGACATATGTGGTTTCGTTATTATTTAAAAAAATAAAAAAAAACCTGTATATCTCAGAGGTGAGCGATTTGATGTATTTAAACAAATATATTACACATGATATATTTAATACGATTAGGAAATATAGGATGTGTGGTAATAAAAGGCATGGCATATGACTCTCTAAAGTTACCAACAAGTTTTCATATTTCCAAGAGTTTATAGGACAATAAAATAGACGGATATGTATATTGCAAGTTAAAATATCATACGTCTATGAGACATGATCAAAAAACAGATTCGCACAGTTTATAGAGTTCAAATCCCACACGCCTAGAAATAATTGAGTCCAGGGGGGTTTAACAGTTGCTTGAAATAAATATCCGCGGACTAGAAGCTACCAATGCGGTCACACATTCTAGTGAAAAAATCCAACATTACTGCTGTATGACTGGGAATTAATATTGCATAAAAATCTAATACTGGGGGAGCTTCATAGTAGGGGTAACATTTTTATCAAACTACGATATAATAAATATCCCAACAATATTCAGAGCTCAGTTCAAATAAATTTATTAGAGATATACAATTAGAAAAATGAAAGTTATTGCCGGTTCCTCGAAGCAGACAGCAGTTTCTCAACAGGGGAAATCAATGAAAATCTTACAACATTTAAGATTATTAGCAAACCATACAAATTTTGAAGAAATGCCTAGTACGTCCAAACATTGTGACAATTCAAATACAAGTTGTGAAAGCGATTTTGTTATTACAAATGGATCCTTTTCTAAAATAAAGCCCATCGGCACGTCAAGAAAATTACCTAATCCCATTGCAACGTCTACGCCGAAATATGAGGATATTAGCCAATACGAAGAAAGTGACCATGAAGACACCGCCATGAAATTGGAGGTACCTCCTATCACAATCTCCACCCAAAAATATGAGGACATTACCGATAGCGACGAAAATGAAAGTGACGTTACCTTTAACCATTTTACAGACATAGCAGCGGAGACAGAATCTTGTAATGAATACATAACTGAATTAAAGCAGATCATTAAAAGGAGTAATGGTTTTGTGCAAAAAAAACAGCGAAAAAAATTAGACATTCTTAAGAAATTAAAGCAGTACCAGAAGAAAATTGCAAGAGTTCAACAGACATTAGACAATGTAAACCAGGCTATTTTAATCGGTTCTAAAGTGGCACACAATATTGACGAACTTTAATTGTTTAAATTATTGCTTCCATTATGTTGAACATGCTTTATACTAAAAATATATATACATATAATAATGTGTTACTTGGTTTTATATTAATAAAATTAGATAAAAGTGTTAATTATTATTATTGTAAATTCGAAATTGATTGAATTGTGAAAAAAACATATTTCATTTTTTTAATTGTATATTTCGCTAATAAATTTATTTGGGTTCTTGAATTTTCTATTATTATCTACCTACTGTATACTAAAACCATAGAGTGATAAATGTCGAAAAAGTCTACTTTAAATTACAGTAAATTCAAATCACTGATATTTTTTTAATTAATTTACCTTTCTGAAAAATGGTCTAATTCTTCTTCAATATAATACTAAAAAAGTGGTCTACTTACGAAAAATCATATAAAGTAATCCATTTAAGGTAATCCAATATATACACATTTAAATTTCACAGAAAACACCTGTAGAATGCAGGTTTACACATTTAAATTTCACAAAAACACCTGTAGAATGCAGGTTAGTTTCATAGAATAACTTCACTCATATATTCACTCATATTCTGTGAAATAGAGGTATATTAAACACTTGATTTCACAGTAAATAGAACACAATATACCTATTAAATTAAATTAAGTAGACGCTTCGAAAATAGACGCATTTAGAAATATTATAACGCCTTACATTCGTCGACTCGAGTCAAGACGTGCTATAAATAGCCTTTGGACGAAATTGAAACATACAGTGCCATCTGTGGCATTATTAAGTTATACACAAGATATTCAATATATAAAGCCAGATGTCCACATACATTTAGCTACTGATTTATTTCATAAAGTAATATAATACAGATGGCGCAAGAATACACTTGCATAAAAGTAGTAAAGTAATGAGAGAGCTCAGTGATCCGGATTTGTGATCAGTGATCATGTTCATGTTCAAGGTCACGGGTAACTAGAGCAGCGCCACCTAGCAGATAATCTTGGAACTACCCCCTCAAAAAACCACCCCCTCAAAACCACCCCTCAAAACTATCCCTCGGTAATATGTGTGAAACAGATGTAAATCTAAAAATAGACATCAAGGTCAAAAATAGGTTAACAGATCATTCACCTGTATCAGATATCATCATGTGTGAAACAGATGTAAATCTAAAAATAGACAAAGGTCACAAAAAGGTTAACAGAGCATTCACCTGTATCAGATATCATCATGTGTGAAACAGGTGTAAATCTAAATATAGACATCAAGGTCACAAAAAGGTTAACAGAGCATTCACCTGTATCAGGCATCATCATGTGTGAAACAGATGTAAATCTGTGTCAAAAAGAGGTTAACAGATCACTCACCTGTAACAGATGCGTGTGCAAGTATAGACTAGTAGGTAGTGCAGATCTAAGAATAGGGGCCCCGGTGCCGTAATGAAATTCGTTTTCCAGAAATGCTCTATTTTATACGGATCTGAAAATATAGGTATGAGAATCGAGCAATATGAAGAACACCCCATACATTGGAGATGTAATTGAAAATTATATTTTGAAATTATAATAATAACTTCTAATCCTCTGTATATATCGAAACATAATTTTTATTTGGTAATTACACGACTATAGAATCTCACACATGTTTGGACTTTTTTTGCTGGCCGGTATTTCAAGCAGAATAAAACGAAGTCGACGATTTAAATGCATATATATTTTATGTGCGTGTAATTGATGCTAATAACGCAATCCGTTATTGATTGACTACCTTGTTTCAGGAAAAACTTTATATTTTCGTGTCTTATGAGCAATATAGAACAGCTACGGTTTATAGTTACAAACGAGTTATTTTTAATCTTAAAACAGAAAAGCTCAACAACACTGACCTAGGTTACGATATACGGTGTTGTGCACAATGCACAGCCTCAAGAGCCTAATTTAGTATATAGTCACCCAAATGCAAAGGTTTTAATTAAAAACATCAGCTGTACATGTCGCCGTGTTCCCAACCGGATGCTGCGATGCTGCGTTCTGTATGTAAAAAATATGCGCGTCATTGCAATATTTAATATTTATTTATAAACACCATAAGGCCGAAAACGTATAATCTAACCATACAACAATAATCAATATTTTGTCTCTGCTCAAATTCGTTTATTAAAAATGTAATATTTAAATAAATAAAACATTTCCAAACTACACGAATATTCATACCGAAATAATGCCGAATAAACTTCAAACGTATTATATTCGTGCGGCAGCAGATATAAAGTTTATTTTTAAAAATTGTTTAAATTTCAGACAGAGTACCATCCCACAACATCGAAAAAAGACCCATGTATACCTATATGTCGCAACGTAGTTTATTAGCGTTTAAAATTGTTTATTTTATGGATACACAAGGGCTTTAAATAAGCTTTTTTACTGTTTATCATATAGTAAGTATGAACACCGTTCTTTCAATACAGGATAGCAATGATATGCACTCAATTTAAAACGATTGATAATAGCAATATTATATACCTGGTTCTTTCGAATTGTTCGCAAAAAAAATAATAAACTAAGAGAGGGGTAGGTAATAAACATATTTTCGATCCCTTAGGAAAAATATGTAAGATATTATTTTGCTATCAGCGCTCTAACCAGTATATTACTGTATAAAAACAGTTTCACGCACAACTATAGTATGACTTTTTATAATAAAATGTATTTCTCATCACGCAACAGATTGGAAGGGGTCTTTAACATATGCAGGAGGAAAAAAATACAAACATATTTAGGATTGAGGATTTGTAAAAACGCTCTGTATGTGGTGCCTTTAAATAGATCACCTATGCAAAATGATGTCTAGCGTATAACAATGTTTAGAAATTATATTAAAAAAACAACCATCGCTTTATTTACCATGGTGATTGAATTGAATTAAAATTATAAATATTTCATAAGCATACTTAGTAGCAGTGGCGTATTTACGGGGGGGGGGGGGGTAATGGGGGTAATTACCCCCCCCCAGAGCTTAGAATAATAGAATAACAATTGTAACAATAATCAAAGGTAACAATTATAATAATTAACAAAAATCAAAATTCTCCTGTAAAAAATAAATGCCTCGAAATTTACAATTTAATTAATTTATAGTGATAGTGAGTATTAGTTTGCGTCTACGTGAAGTGCGTGGCAACAGCTAACAGCGATGCGACAATGTCACAATATTATAACTTACAGCGCATGTCGCGTGTGCCTCTCAATCACGCTTCTCTGGATCTCTGGCCATATATAAAGGTATGTTAGAAGAGGCAAGAGGTGGTATTTTAGGCGGTGTAATTATTTTTCAAAGCTTCGTTGTTTATACGTACATCGAAGCCTACATATTATTACTGTAGTGTAGTGATAGTACACTACCTATATTAAACAACTTATTTCTGTCCCTTATTAAGGTAGGTTTAGTGTCAATAGTATTAGGCTAAATTGTATGACGTATTGTTTTATTAGGTTTTACTTGTTAAAAATAACATTATGAATAAAAGAAAACAGGAAACGTTAGATTTTTTTGTGACCAAACAATCGAAAGTGCCAAAAGCTGCAACTTCATGTTCATCATGTTCTTCTTCTACAGTCGGGGAGTCCACGGATACTGTCGATACTGATGTGCTTGAAGATGGCCCAAGTCGTATTCGTCAAGAGGAAGGGACAGAAGCAACACAGAAAGTTCAAGTAATAGTAGCGCTGTTGTTAGTAGGGTTAGTACTAGTATAGCTTTAACTGGACATACCAAATCTCTTGACATTGGCCCTTTTGTTGATCTAAATAAAAATAAATCACTGTCACCACAAGAAAAATACTCCATTTTAAAATATGCAATGGTCCCTGAAGATAGTTTTAACTTTCCTTATTCCGTTCATAAGAAAAACGATAAAGACGTAAAATGCTATTTATCAAAAAAACATTTTGATAGTTTTTCCTGGCTTACATATTCACAACAACTACAAGGGCTTTTTTGCAAATATTGTGTGATTTTTTCAAAATTTGGAGGTTTAAATAAAGCAACAAAACTTGGACGATTAGTTAAGATACCTTTAAAGAAATATTCTAAATTATTTGGGAAAGAGGGCGACTTAATAGTTCACGACCTGTCGGTATATCACAACCAGGCGGTAAATGATGGTGTTAATTTTATTAAGATATACGATAACCCTGAAACAGACATAAGAAATACTTTAGACAAAGAAAGAAATAAGCAAGTATTAGAAAATAGAGAAAGACTCGTCCCTATCATAAAAACTATATTAATTTTAGGACGACAAAATATTCCTTTAAGAGGACATAGAGAGACTGGAGATATTTTTGCGCAAAATAAAGACGATGACGATATTTTAAACAATGAGGGAAATTTTCGCGAACTTATACGGTTTAGAGTAGACGCCGGTGATAAAACATTAGAAAAACATTTAAAAAATTCTTCAGCCCGCGCTACATATATTAGCAGTGGAATACAAAATGAACTAATTGAATGTTGTGGTGACGAAATTTTGGAAATAATTTTAAATAGAGAAAAAAAATGTCAGTTTTATAGCATTATTTTTGACGAAACAACAGACATCAGCCATAAATCCCAAATGTCTATAGTGCTGAGGTATTGTTATAATAACAAACTCTATGAAGATTTTATGGGTTTTATTGATTGCCACGATGCATTTGATGAAGAAACAATGGAACCTGTTGTTACTGGGAAGGTTTTAGCTCAGATAGTTTTAGGTTTTATTAAAAAGTTTAACTTGAATCCAGATTTTTGTGTTGGCATTGGGACAGACACGTGTAACCTAATGTTAGGAGAAAACAAAGGTGCCGTAACGGAACTTAAAAAAGTATTAGTGAATGCATTAAAAAGTCCGTGTGTTAGCCACGCATTAAATTTATCAATTTCGAAAACTTCCAATATCCAAACCGTTAGAAATGCTGTGGGTGTTATAAAAGACGTTATTGCTTTTTTCAATGGATCTGCTAAACGGAATGTAATTCTAAAAAGAAAGTTAGATACCAACCTTAAAAGTTTATGCGAAACCAGATGGGTTGATAGACACGAATCTGTTTTACAATTTAGAACTAGTTTGCCAAAAATTGTAGAAATTTTAGATATAATAGCCAAATGGAGAGACACAGAAGCTTCTTCAAAAGCAACCTGTCTGAAAACAGCAATAACGTCCAGCAGTTTTATTATTATAAGTGATATGTTATCCCTAACAGTAAATTTAAGTAAAACCTTACAAACGAAATCCATAGACAAACAGTATGCTTCCAATCTCATTAGAAACATTATTCAAGTTTTAAAAGAAAAGCGCAGTAATTCTGAAGATACCTTTAAAAAGTTGTTTGGCTCAATAACAGATATACATACAAAATTAGACTTAGAAGTTCAGACACCAAGAATAACAAAACGTCAGACACATCGCTCAAACATTCCTGCAGACAATAGTGAAAATTATTTTAGGCTTAATTTATATAATCCTCTAATCGACAATGTTACTCAAGATCTTCTTTTTCGTTTTAATGAAGAAAGCTTGAGTACCTATGAATTTAATGTACTTTTCCCGTCCATATTTAAGTCAAAAACAACGGACGAACTTACATGCTCACTTAATATATTGTCAGAAACAATTCACAAATTTGACAACACTCAAAATAACGACTTAATCTTAATAAAACTAACATCAGAATTTGATATGTGGAAAGCCCTTTATAAAGATAAAGATGAAAAAGATGGAATTAATCTATACCTCTCTTGTGACGGAGATATTTTTCCTACAATAAAAAAGTGCCTACAGATTTTAGTTACACTGCCTGTAAGTGTAGCGTCATCTGAACGAAGTTTTTCATGCCTAAGGCGCCTTAAAACATGGTTAAGATCAAGGATGGACCAAGAAAGGTTAGTTGGATTAGCACTTTTATATGTGCATAGATCGGTGTCTATTGATATAGATGCAATTATTAATAGGTTTGCATCTAAAAAAACTAGAAGACTAGATTTGATACTGTAACTTATTTAAAGCTTTCTTGACGTTTATACAAATATTGTTCCTATAATAATGGTTCGAGTTCCTGTTAGTTGTTTTTTGTTTTTATACATTTAAATCGAGATTTAAATATGTTATTTTTTTCTTAGTTATAAGTCGTTATTTACATGTTTATTTTTTCTTTTGGGTACCTGTTTTGTTATGTTTTTATTTTTCATTTATGTTTTATTTACCTATTTATTACTTTGTGTTAATGTCTTTAACTCTTATACAAATATAAACTTTATACAGGAAAAAAACCTTATTTCTATTAATTTGATATTCAAGATTCACTAAATAACTGGTCACATTAATATTCTTGAAATATTTTCAGTGTATGCTAATTATTTACACATTAAAAAGGGCAAAATTAGTTATTACCCCACCCAGAGCAGAGCTCTGGATACGCCACTGCTTAGTAGCAATGCTTATTTAGTTTACAGTATTTACATATATATTTTACACCTCTTTTCTGAAAAAAATCCTTGTCTTGCAAATTACCCTGAAAATAGCAAAAACAATATTAATTATATTATTAGCCTGTGATAAATAGCCCTAAAGCAGAACCCTAAACTTCGCGATTCAAAAAATTTCTTGAAACAAACTTTCTGAAATTTAAAAAAGCGGTATTTACAAAATAAATATTTCAAAATCGTTATTCCGGTTTTCACTTTTACATTATTAAAATTATCGTCATGGAGATTCATAAGGGACTCTGTACAAGAGTTTTACCGGGGTCCCACATTTTAAATAGTATTTTTTCTAACACGGCCTAATTTTTATATTAACAACTATTTTAAATTACCGCTATGTTTGATAATCGTACACTTGTACAATAATGTATATTTAAAAAAATAGCAAGTTATTAATTGGAGATGTATAATTATGTAAACTACGAAATAATTTTAGTTTCTTAAATTAGAACACCACCCACCCAGCCACACAGGTGTTTATCAAACAACAGATCATGTTCCATATAGCTCACTTTAGGGTTTGACAAATTACAATATGTACCTGTATTTTATTTATAATTTAGGGAGCAAAAGACGACATATTTTACTAGAGTATTTTGTTTATGTATTACAATATAAAAACAGTTTCGCACAGTCGAGTCATTATTATAAAAAATTTCTCATACTACAGCAACTTGAGGGATAACACATGTGCAGAAAGAGACAGTTCTCATACATTTACGAAAAAAAAAAAAATGAAAATGGACTAGCGAGACATTAACCTCTCAACACTGAAATCTTATTGGATATTCCAGCGGGGAGGTTTGAAGATATGACATTATGATGTCTACACTTCTCTGAAATAATAAATCGAGAATAAATACTCATAACCAGCTTCATAGTTCAGTTGATGCAGTTTATTGTCAGCAAACAGATAAATAAAATGAAAGTTAAATTAGTGCCCAAAGGATCAATTAAGTCTATGAAACTACAACAATACTTTAGAAAACCACCAAACGGGGATTTTGAGGACGCCAGCATATCTGAAAATAATTGTGATATTTCAGACAATAGTTTGGAAATACTAGAGGGCTCATTTTCAAAATTAAGACCTATTGGAGCACCCGGAACAGGACTGAACGTATCAACCCCCAGATACAAAGATACACCTGAAGAAGGAGAAATAACAGGAGACATAACAATTCCAGAACCACAGTGCTCACCTATTACAAATCTACCACCCAGAAGCAGAGCAAACAGACACAGAGCCCCAAAATGTGCCTAAGTATGAGGACATTTCAGAACACGAAATTAATGCATCATTTAATTTTCGAACAGACGTTGTACAGGAAAATGAGCGTTCTGATTTATATATACGAAAGGCTGAGCGTTTTGTTCTAAAAAGCAGTGAAATCATCCAACAAAAAACACGGAAACGCGATGAACTTTTCAGAGAACGTGATATAATATCTACAAAAAGCAAGACGTGTGGAAGAAGCAATCAGAAAGGTCAACTCAATAGTTGTATTAGCCACGAAATTTACTGATATACTTGAATAAATTTTGTGCTTGTTAGGGAATATACCGCAAATTCTAACCCTCCGTACAGATATTATTGCATTGGTTCTCACGTATTCACATTGACCCCCTGCACATTAATTTGATGCTATGAATTACAGGATGTTAATTTTATGTTGAACACATGTTATATGACGCATTATATCTGTCGTGGAAATTTGCCTTGATTTGCACGTATTCACATTGACCCCACACTATGAATTACTGGATGTTAATTTTATGTTGAACACATGTTATATGACACATTATATCTGTCGTGGAAATAAACATTTGCCTTGGTTCGCACGTATTCACCGGATGTCGTCTAGACATGTATACAAACTTGTCCCGACAAGTTGTAACCCGATATGGATTTTGAGGTGGGCGGAGGGGCTTAGAGGGGTGACATGAACATGAACTGGCGCTGCTGTAGTTACCCTTGACCTTGAACATGAACATGATCACTGATCACAAATCCGGATCACTGAGCTCTCTCATTACTTTACTACTTAGGAAGTCTCGGTAATTCTTCTGGTAATGGAAATCCAAATGTGTTTTCTGAGAGCGAAATGAAAGAAAGGAGAAAAGAAACTGCGGTTATGAAACTATTCATGGAAAATGTATACGAAAACTCTAAAACCACCAAATATGTGTAGAAATCGATGCATTGAGAAAGCCTTAAGGAAACCAGGCAAAATACTTTTACCAGCTTTTGGTCAATGAATAATTACAATAGGAGATTGCAATACATATTCGATCTAATGGAGATTAAAAATGAGAAGACGACACGTAATCGCTTGGGAGATATTAGAGTTAAAGTTCGCCACAGACGTAAACGTATAAATGCGACGACACTTAGACGTAGAAAATAGGTGTGAAAATAGAGTTAAATTAGCAGATAACTTGAACTGGCAGCAATTGGCGACACGGCCTGAAATTGTATTGGCTAATTACGAAAGGTTACGGGCAAAGAGGTAAAAGAAACAGGAGGGAAAGTTCCTATATCCATCCTTGAAAATCAAATAGACGGAAGTCGCCATTTTGATAAGCCACTTTGCGGAAGGTTAGTTTTGTTTGGTTCATGGCGGAGTTCATGCGTTGTTGTGTGCATTATTCGTTGAGGACTGAAATAATGGTATATTATTATTAGTCTGTGATAATGGTTAGTTGTGTAGCTTGTGGGGTTTCGCATACAGCCCGAAAATATGGGGTTACCTTCCACCGGTGGGTATTTTTATACTTTGTTCTTTAATAGTTTTGCCTGCACACCGTACAAGTCAAGGTCAAGTATTCAGTGGCCTGTCGTATTGAATTTTGAATTGATTGAAGTTAAGCTAGCAAATCTGCATTTAATTTACAATAAGCTATTTCTTTTCGTTTTCGGTTATAAGACACAAAAATTTAGAAAGCGATTTTTAGTTTTATGTTGGATACCTGTTGAAAACGCCGTCTTAATAAAATTATATGTGAAATACTATTTCTTTTAGGTGTTTAAGCTATTTTGATCATTTATTTTGTATTATTATAATTATGTAGTTGAAGATTTGTTTTTTTTAAATACATGCGCATTATTCTAAAATTAAACGCATTTTTATTATTTCAAACACTACGCCACTGATGCAGACCGAGTCGTTACGTCAATTACGTCATCTCCGCCATTTTAAGAAGCCACAAGATTGTGTTAATTAAAAAAAATATTTACAACACAAAATATAGATTTATTTAAGCACGTTATATACAGTTAATGTACAATTTGTAGCAGGCCATAAAGCAATACAATTCTTATAAATAAAAATATTGTATAAAATAAAATATAATAACGAATATAATAATTAAAAGATATAAGCTACATATACCGGGTGACCACGAAATGACGCTCGCCCTTATATCTTCTTTGTTTTACAGGATATAAATTTCAAATTTGGGCACGTCAAATAACGGTGAAATATGCATTATTTCAACAATTTTATTACTTTCTGTCGCTTCCGGTTTCACCGGAAATGACACTAACTTTCGATTTTTAAATAGAACACCCTGTATATTTTTACATTTCTGGATTCAGGAGTTCATTTTGAATATAGGTAAGGCATATTGAGATAAGAATATTATTGACAGACATTTTTATGAGCAAATTTAATTTTTGATCTAGGCGGCCGTGACCCCAAAAAAATTTTTTGTTTTGCTTCAATAATTAATCAAAAAATACAATTATGATATTATGTCGTATGACATTTGTGTTATAAGATCTTAAACATTTCGGAAATCGTTTTTTCAAAATAACTAATTTTTTTTAAATGGCACCATGGTGGCTCACTACGTTATTTAAATAAAGCATTTCATTACCGATAATTTGGTACCAAACACTTCATTATTTGTTCATATTATAATACATAAAACTTACATTTAACAAGTTGTAAATGCAAATTAACTCTCTCTTAATATTTAACACTGAATTTCTATCAAATAGGTGCCTTTGAAATGTAACGAAAGAAACAAATGAATAGTTTGACAGCTTGATATCAAAATCGTATTTTTTTTATTAATTATTGAAGCAAAACAAAACAATTTGTTTGGATCACGGCCGCCTAGATGAACAATTAAATTTGCTCATAAAAATATCTGTCAATAATATTTTTATCTCGATATGCCATAACTGTATTCAAAATGACTTCCTAAATCCAAAAATGTAAAAATATACAGGGTGTTCCATTTGAAAAACGAAAGTTAGTATCATTTCCGGTGAAACCGGAAGCGACGGAAAGTGATAAAACAGTTGAAATAATGCATATTTAACCGTTATTTGACATGCCCAAATTTGAAATTTATATCTTGTAAAACAAAGAAGATATAAGGGCGAGCGTCATTTCGTGGTCACCCGGTATATGAAAATTAAACATACTTATATATATACACAAACACACATGAAAGAAAAAAATAAAAAAATTGTTAAAACTACATTAAAATATAAAATATTTAAATTATCTACAAATAAAATTGAACAATCAATAAATTATCACTATGTATCCTTAAACGTTTCCAAACATTTTAAAAAAACATCTCGATGGGGGTGATAATTTATTGATTGTTCACAGAAGTAGAAATGTAAATTACATTTGACGCAAAATTTGGTATTTAATGGCGTGTTTAGAGGTAGTAGTGTAGGAATACCATGATTCAATGCTTGCTGTCTATAACAAGAAAAACATTAGTTTTACACAAGTGCTTCTTTAGTTACAGCTAATATTATACAACTACTGTTACTATCTTAAATTGCAAGTTACCTTTCCGTTGTTGGTAGCTTTAAAAATACTCCTGGATGTAGTGGTGTTTGTTCCTGGTTTGTGGTTTCCTCCATGTCAACTGGAGGAGTATACCGGTTGGTTGCCTTCATTACACTTTCGCGCTTAAATGGTGCTAGGTTTGTGGGTGCAGGGGTGGATTCCTTATCTTCCTCTGAAGACCAACTAGATCTATTTGAAAAATTTTAAAATGAAATCTATGAAATTATGAAACTTATTATTTAAATTACTTACATTTCCCATAGACAGTAGTCACCTTCACAATTTTTACAGCGAGCTAATTCCATCTCCGTCATATCAATATTGCTGAAAATAACGTATAATCGTATATTTTTATAAGAAACAAAAATACATTTACTCACTTTTCTGCAAAATACATCTCCAGAGCAACGTGTTCACTTTTGAACATTTTAAATTGGCTGCTGATAATTTATTAAATCGAGAGCTGGTAACTAATAAAATTTGCAGAGCAATTGAGACCAACGCGCGAACTGCTATTACTGCAAATTTATATTTATAAATCCATGTTTTACAATCTTAAAATCCCTATTTCTTACCATATAGAGAGGAGTTATTCCCTCCCAGGTCGGTGACCACAGCTATTCTCTCCTGATGCTTAAAAGCAGAATATTTAAAGGACGAACCGAATGGCACTCTTAACCCTTTCATCCCCAGCGGCGTCACCACGAAATTACCTTTAGAATAATTTTTGCTGAGCGTCCCAGTGGTGTTGTGCTGCAGCCCAATGTGTTGCCTATAGCCCTCCTATAAAGTGGTAAAAATTGCAACGCGATTGGTGCAGTTAGTTCTCTCATGAGCTGATTTGGAACATCACTGTGTCTTAACAGTTGCTTGTAATGGCGTATCTGTGTTATTGTTACTAAAATTTGTGTGCAGTGTCAAATATAATTAAAAACAATGGCTGGTAAGTTGAGAATATTATAGCTGATAGTGGTTAGGAATTATGAAACATGGATAGATATTTTTTAACAATTCTCTTTCTTTGCTTGATACGTAATGTTCATAAATGACTTTATTTAGGCTTTATACAAGCACAATAATAAAAAACATGTCCAATATGACACATTTATATCAATGTTTCATCTCTAAAACTTACAATTATAAAACCTGTTGGACTCCTTTTGATATCTGATAAAAATTGAATTAAAAATTACAAAACTCAAAAAATCTAAATACAAATTATTGAAAACTCACCCCAAAAAAATTTTTCCTTCATTATGGTTACCAATAAAAAACGATGTCCCCAAGAAGATGCGCATATTCTTTCGTTCAATACTAGGAACTCTTCAGGAGGACTGACCTCGCGTTAAAACGAAATTCTAACTGTAACTTGAAAATTATACTTAAAAATTGCTTTTAATATTATAATAAAATGTCAATGTTTTGTAACCATGACGAACAAATTCTTTTTTTCTCTTTCCTATTGCTAATAGTGTCGTCTGTATCTTCATGTTTCCTTACAAAAACTCTAACAGATCTCAAATAAGGTTAGAGTTTTTGTCTGCCTACGGACCTCATCTCCGATAAAAACATGTCTAGAGGAGATTTTGACTGGAGGTCTAACAGTCAAGGTATCACAGCACTAAAATAGGATAAGAAAGGCTTACATTTTCTTGGTAATTTTCACCAATCACCAGATGTAACTTCAGCAAATAGACGGCAGAAAGATGGTTCGCTGGCAGAAATTGATTGTCCACAATTGGTAAAGGATTATAATTCCCATATGGGATATGTCGATAAGGCGGATATGTTAAAATCATGCTATGAAATCAATAGAAGAAGCAAAAAGTGGTATATTCGAATTTTTTGGCATTTTGTCGATGTTAGCTCTGATAAATTCATTCTTTATATTTTGTAAAAGAAGTGAAGGACCTACAATGAAGTTGAAGGATTTCAGACTAGCAGTATCACGTGGGCTTATCGGGGTTGAAAATTCCAGAAAACGTGGTAAGAAAAGTATAGAACCAATGGCAAGCAAGTTCAAGCGACATGTGCCCTTGGACACTAGACTTGCCGCAGTTTCACACATGCATATGCATGGTACATCGCGTCATTGTGGACCTTGTAGCACAAATAAACAACCGCATCGAAGCAGATGACAGTGTTCCACGTGCAATGTAGGGCTGTCTTAATGATAAAAAAAATTGTTTTGTGCTCTATCACAAGTGACCCACAAGCTTCACAGAGAAACCACCACTTTATTCAGTTTTTATTTTTCAACTAAAATATGTTTAGGTGTTAATATTAAATTACTTTGTATCAGTTTTAAATAAAAGTTTTAATTTGGGACACAAAGGGTTAACAACTTGATATTGTTCACACCTCACATAAAAGTTATAAGTGTACATACGTGTTTAGTAAAAAAAAAAAATCATCAAATTGTATGTATTATTATTGGGTCTTTGTTAACTCTCTCAATAAAATAATATTGTTCTACATGGATTTTTATAAATTTAATAAGGGGTCGCTTTTAGAGACCAAACCTAATATTAAAGCTCACTGATTTAGTAGTTGATAAACCAGTACCAATATTAGAAGCTAAATTGGTAAAAACGAAATTTGGGCAGACTGTGTTGCTAGAGCTTCAGGAACATTCAGTATTTTTACCTAAAAGAGTGGTGCCTCTGATGAAAGACAATTTAAATGAATTTGTACCAGAAAAACATTGTCTGGTATATCAAGGCTTAAAAGATGTAAACAAACCCACTTTAGGGACAATATTTAAAATAATAGAAAACGAGGATTGGTCTCCAAGTGCATGTAAGTAATTTTTACTCATTTTTATAGATTTTTAGTAATGCTAAAGTATATAGTCAGGTTGGCCGAGTGGTTAAGGCGTCCAATGTGAATGCATCAGAGTCCTGAAAGGGAGCGTGCGTTCGAATCCCACACCTGACACTTTATTCTAGCAACAGTTTTTAATTACCAATATCAGTGTTATTATTACGTACGCTAATTTATTTTATTTTTATTTTTATTTTTTAGCTAATTCTCTACCACTGCTGCAGTAATCAACGCTATAGAAAAACATAAGTTTTAAGGAGTTAGGAATAGGAATCATCTAATCTACTTTAAGATCAGTATTAATTTAGTATGTATAGTACAATATTTAAATATTCATATAATCGTGAGTACTTTAATTAATTATCTGATTTTTAAATTTGTTAAATATTTTACTTTTAGTAACCATGAAGATAGCGGACTTTATTTGGGGTGTGGTAGGGGATTTCTTCCCCGCACAAAACGTATGTATTTTAACTTTTCCTCGTGCATTCCTCAGTTTTTATTTCTGTTTTTTCTTAGTTTACCTACGTCTGTGGGGGACCTCCACCTTCACCACCCACAACCACCGTGTGGGACGAGGAGGCGTGTGGGGTGCGGGTGATGGCCCGCGTAAGTGAGCCAGAGGCGAGGGTTTTTATAAATATTGCGTAAGTATATTTTATATCCTTGATTGAAAAAAATCTGTTTTGAAAAACTGTGGTAGATTTATGCATTAAAACAAACGTGTGAAATTCTGAACGTCTGGGGTGTTATATGACCAGCACATAATATTTTCTTGAATAAAAATTATTCCATCGTTCATTTAAAACTACATATATGTTAGTTTTTGAAACACATGTTGGTTTTTAAGACACAAATAATACACGAATTCCGGTAAAAACACAATTTATTGCGTTCAAATACAACTTTTTATGCCAATATCTTAAATCAGACTGCGCTAGTCTATAATAATTGCAATGTTCGCAAAATCATCAGAGCCGGCGACGAGGCTGGAGTTTGTTTACTTTATAAGCACGTTCTTCAATGGTTTAGAATACCGTAAGCTAACATATATATATTTTACTTACATAATAAAATATTTATGAATTTGTGATTTATGTTATGTAAATTTTTAATGCATCAGTTTAATAAGAAACTTTTTTATCAGTAAATTGTTGAGTGAGTGAAAAATGTTAATTATTAGGTTTTTAACTATTTTGTGTAAATAATTATTTTCTATTAGTTCATATAGTTTTTTAAAATTTAAGTTGTCTTCCTACGTTTACCAATAGTATATCTGTTTATACGGTTTAAGTATTTTGTATAGCAATATTGTTTCTATTAGTTTTAACAGGTAAACAAGTATAGTTTTTAAGGTAAGGTCCTAACTACAATAAACGAAAAATTAGGGTCAACATATTGGCAAAAATTTCGTTTTTCAAAAACTATTATAAATATACAAACCTATAACGTTTATACCTATAACTAGCAAATTTTTTTAATATCAGCTTACTCACCCAATAAAAAATTAGAAGATTATTTTTGTTTTATTTTTAAAATAAGATATATCATGTTTAGGTACCTGGTCATAAACTAGGAAATTATTTATTTCCTTTGTAAAGACTAAGCAATTATAAATGGAGTGGCTGTTGCTGCAAATTTTATTTTTAGCATACACAGCTGACAGAAACATAATTAAGAGTTTCAGTTATCAGTTGACATTTATTTGAATCTGGTTGCTTTATCGTTTCTTTCTGTGTTAATTTAATAGTGAAGTGTAAAATTGTATCTCTTTAACAGATGTAAAAGTGCACCTGAAGTTTATATAGGATATCAGTGTCTTATTTCACTGGAATAATAATTATACGTAAGTATACTCATCTTTAATCCCCTAATTCTGTACTGCTTTAAATGAAAATTCTTTTATTTAAACGTAAAAAAGACATTTGTCTTGTTAGCCTTGTGGCCTCATTTAACAGTATTTATTAATTTTCATCGTTAAAATTTCACATGTATGTACATAAAATGGATATTATAGCATCGATTACAAATAGGTATACTCCTCCGGTAAACTTGGAAGAATATTTTAAGCAGAAGTAAGTGAAATATTAAAAAGTTACTTATCAAATAATAATCATATAAAAATGAGTGATTTAGGAACATCGTCGCCCTTATATCCGATTGATAATATGGGCATTAAATGTGACGAGATATTGGAAGATAGTCCAATAATTGCTTTAAAAGGTCAATCAGAGGATCTGAAATCATGTAGATTATCAAATGGGTAAGTATTCTAATATGTTTATCACAATATAATAGGAAAAATTTTCAACAATTTACCCAAACCTTGTTTACAAGATGGTGCGCCTCTTGTAAACAAATGTTGTGTGACGGATCAGAAATATCGAAAGGCCTGAAAGACCCCAAATTTCTAAATATGTAAGCATCTTAATTTTTATTACAAATTAATTACCCAGTCCTGTTCTTCGAGCTGCAATAATTTCTATCATTATTATTTATTTAGGACCATGGCTCAAATTAACTACTTTAGCTAACCACAATATGTCTATTAATGAGTCACAGTTCTTACATTGCCACTGATACAATATAATATAGAATATAGAATTAATATAGTAAGAGTAAAATTAGCATCTAGTGGAATGAGTCGCTGTCATTTTATTTATGTTAGGTTTTATGATGCAAAAAGGTATAAATTAAACATTTTGGCAATATTGGAAACTTGACATTATGTACCACGTGTTAAATTTCTAAATATTATTTTTCCCCCTCCCAGGTATCCTATACACTACTACTTACTACTACTGAAATAACAAAGTTATTTTTAATGCACCTATATTTTTTTGCAGAATTAGCAGGAAAAGAAAGAAGATTGGAAATTTGGAAGTTATTAACAGTTACACGTACTGACCCTGTACCTGCCCATATATATTTTTATTAACTTTATACCATTTATGCGTAATAATTAATGTTACACATGTTTTTCATATTATATTGACGTAAATGTAAACGATAAGGAATCGTATAAATATTCAAGCCTGATTCCTCATCGGCAGAGATTAAATTTGTAGCTTGTGCTAGAAACATATCAATAAAGCAAGTATTCTAAAGTCAGTGCATCATTTGAACGAAAGTGTCCACTACGTAGAAACCATACTTGGCAAACATCATAATTGGCGCAGTCGGTAGGATAGTGTCCACTTGGTATATTCACATCCATCGAGGAATAGAATCATCCCTGGTTGACTTCAGTCATTTAGGCGCACTATCAAAATCAAGGAACCAGGACCAGAGAGAAAATCGACCCAGGTCAACAAAAGCGTTGGTAAGTCTGTGAGTCTTTTTCCCTGTCCAAACTTCCCATTTTTCTATTGATATAATTCAAGGCACGCATTTGCACATACTTTTTATCTCTCCGAAGTTATCGACTGTACATCGGTAAACCGTAAAAAAATTGCAAAATCAAATTAGTTGACTGCATATCAGTAATTTGAGAATAGTTTTAGTTTTCTATCGAATGAATATCGATAATCGAATTAAATTGACTGTATATCAATAATTCGAATAATTTTAAGTAAACTTCACTCTATGCAAGATTTGCTAGAAAGCATAAACGAAATTGAGAATATAATGGCAACTCAAAATCAGAATTCACATTATCAACTATTAAGAATGTTTATAGACGTTATACCAAACTTTGATGGTACACCATCTCTATTAAAGGACTTTATAGATGCTTGTGACGAATTAATCACAAACTATGCTTCAAACAATGAAGTTCAAAATAAGTTCCTTTTACGAGCCATTAGAATAAGTTACAAGGCCAAGCTCAGGTTAATATCTCCACAAGATTAGAAGTAGACTCTTGGTTAGGTATTATTAAACAAATTCTTCTTCAAACTTTTGGTGACCCTCGTGACTTAGACACCTTGCAACAAGACCTAATACACTTACAATATGATTCGAAACATGAGTCACTAACTAGCTTTAGTAATAAAATATTACAATGCCAATCTCTACTAATGTCCAAATTAAGACAACTCCCTGATTCTCGCGAAGTAAAACAAGCTCTAAGTTCTGTTTTCCAAAAATTAAGCTTAGACACTTATGTTCGAAACCTTCCTTACAATTTCCAACAGATGATACGAACTAAAGAAATTAATAGCTTAGAAAATGCAATCACTTTTGTCACAAAAGAAGAACAATTTCAACGTTACAAACGTACTGTCGAACAGCCCATTCATAAAAATAATAAAGTCCCATTTCAGCAACACCAACAATCTAAACCAAATCAATCATTTCAACAATTTCGTCCCTCATCACATCAATCCCAACAGCCCAGACAAAATCAATCTTTTCAACAATTTCAACCCCATCAAAGACAAAGCCAACCTTTCCAACAATTTCAACCCCATCAATCGAAACCACATTGGCAAAAACCAATGCAATCAATTCCAGTAAAATATAATCATTCCCCTAATCAACCAACTTTCAATGCACAAAAAAATCAAAATACCCCATATAAGCCAACTCCCATGTCAGGCATATCCACCATCAAATCAAACCTTAACTTTAATGAAGCGGATATTACACCACAATTATATTCTTACGAAAGCCCTTTTAATTACGAACGAGCTGATCCAAACAACCCTTTAGGTATATCACCTCAAGACAATAATCAAAATGAAATAAATGAAGGCAATGAATCACAATTCGTTAATGAAGAATATAATGAAGAACTAAATTTTACCACAGACGACGACTTAGACAACCTTACTTAGAATTAAATCAAAACGTAATCAATAGTTCCCTTCCTTATATCCAACTCCATAACCCTCCTCTTAAATTACTTCTTGATACAGGTAGTTCTAAAACTATTATTAAACCAAAAATTATACAAAAATACTTCCCAGATAAAATTATTTTCAGCCCAATTCAAATCAAAACTGGCTCAGGTGAAATAACCATTAATCATCAAGCTAGAATTCCTTGCTTTCCAGAGTTTAATACTCAAACAGATTTAGAAATTATCTTATTTGACTTTCATGACTTTTTCGACGGTGCTCTTGGTATAGAAGATATTAAAAAATTAGAAATTGATATTTCAATTAGTCGAAACACCATTTCTAATGATTATTTCTGTATACCTCTACTTTATCGATTCCCTTGTCTCCATAAGAATTTAAATATAAATCAATTAATTAAAATTCCCCCTAATCAAATTTCAAAGATAACCTTACCCATTCAATGTCCTGATAACACAGAAATTTTAATTAATGAAATTCAATCAAGTGAATGTTATCTTCCCACAACAATCACAAAAGTTGTCAACAAAACCATTTGTTTTGAATTACATAATTATGATATCCAATCACATTACTTTGACCCAAATAAGTTAATATTTAGTCCAATGACAGAATACGATACGTACGATTATACTATACAACGTGAACCAACAAACAACCAAAACACAGATTTAAATTCCCTACTACGAACGACACATTTAAATAAAGAAGAAAGTACAAAACTTTTTCAACTCTGCAGAAAATATACTGATATTTTCAAAAAACCAGATGATATTTTAAGCTTCAGTAATTCTGTAAAACATGACATCACAACTAAAGACAATATCCCAACACATACAAAAAGTTATCGTTATCCTTACATTCACAAACAAGAAGTCAGTGAACAAATTGAGGAAATGTTAAAAAATAACATAATAAGACCCTCCTTGGTCATCACCAATATGGATCGTCCCGAAGAAAATGGATGCCAGCGGAAAACGAAAATGGCGATTAGTAATTGACTATAGAAAGGTCAACGACAAAACCATCGACGACAGATATCCAATACCTAACATTACAGATATACTTGATAGATTAGGTCGATGCTCATACTTTTCCACAATTGATCTAGCCTCAGGATTCCACCAAGATCGAGATGCACTCCGATTCGATAGCAAAAACAGCTTTCTCAGTAGATAATGGTCACTACGAATTCATCCGTATGCCCTTTGGTCTCAAGAATGCCCCAGCTACATTTCAAAGATGTATGGACAACGTGCTAAGAGATCTTCAAAATAAAATATGTATGGTATACATGGACGATGTAATAGTCTTCTCAAATGGATTACAAGAACACATACATAATTTAGAACTAGTGTTCCAAGCCTTTAGACAGCACAACCTCAAAATACAATTAGATAAAACAGAATTTCTAAAAAAGGAAGTAGCCTTCCTAGGACATATCATAACACCTGACGGTATCAAACCAAACCCTGACAAAATAAAAGCAATCCAACATTTTCCTATACCCAAAACTATAACTGAAATAAAATCATTCTTAGGTCTTTTAGGATATTACAGAAAATTTATTAAAAATTTTGCTAAAATCACAAAACCTTTAACTAACTGTTTAAAAAAAGATATGAAAATTACCTTTTCAGAAGAATACGTGAATTGTTTCAGAACTTGTAAATCATTACTAATAAACAACCCAGTACTTCATTATCCTGATTTTTCAAAATCCTTTGAAGTAACTACAGACGCTTCTAACTATGCTATCGGTGCTGTACTTTCCCAAAAAGACAATCCCATTAGTTACGCTTCACGAACTCTTAATTCTTCAGAAATTAACTATTCAACCATAGAAAAAGAACTATTATCAGTTGTATGGGCTTGTAAAACCTTCCGCCCCTATATTTACGGAACTAAATTTACTATATATACCGATCACAAACCATTACAATGGTTATTTTCCCTAAAAGAACCCAATTCAAAATTAGTCCGTTGGAGACTAAAACTAGAAGAATATGATTACGAAATTAAATATAAGAAAGGTAAACAAAACAAAGTTGCTGATGCCCTTAGTAGAATCAAACTGGAATGTAATGTTAATGAAAAAGATAATGAAAGCATTCAAGCTCAATTTGGCGATCTAGATACAATGATTGATGACATCCTCAACGAAGATTCACAAGAAGATGAGTTAATGTCAATTGACGAATTAGATGAATTATTATCATCAGAAAATCATAACATCAATGAAGAACAACATGCTGACAATCAAACTTATCATTCTAATTCAAATTCTCCAGTCGAAAGATTCCATTCAACTCTTATTGACTCAATAAGATGCCTGAAACAAGAACATCAAAAATCAATCAAATATCTAATGGCACTTGCAGTACTATTATATAACAACTCAATCCATTCGGTAATCAATATGACGCCTTTTGAAGTAGTTCATGGCCCCAGATTAAATCCATTCGATCTTTCACCTCAATTAGTTATCAATCAATATACCACACAACATAGAGAGAACTTACAAACTCTACACACCCAAATTAAAGATAAAATTAAGAGCAATAAAGAAAAAGTTATTACAAAAAGTAATAATAAATAACAAACTCCAGAACAAGTAAAAACTGATCAGAACATCTTTGTTCGAACAGAACCACGTAGACCAAAAGATTACCCAAGATTTAAGGAAACAACAGTAATAAGTGACAAGAATAACAAAATACCAACAGACATAGGATTAGTACATAAAAACAAAGTTAGAAAACAAAGAAAAATTATTGAAAAAATTTCTTTGCAGGATGACGATGAATCCCATTCACATCCTGATCATCTTGACCATGGCACTGACAACACTAGCAAACGATATAACCTTCGACCCCGTCAATAGCGTCGCGTTATTCGAAAAAATACGTAAAAGAATTCATACGGTAGAACGATATCATACATTTATTCATAAATTAGATCTTCAACCCTTATACACAGCCTTTTCTAAAATAATATTAATGAGCGATCAGAATAAACAAAGAAATACAACACAAGGCATTTCAGACTCACTTCAACATCAAGAAGAAGGTTTAAAAGTAATACTATACCAAGAATTTAAGAAATTCCGATCAATCAAAAGAATTCAAAGAGCCAAAAATAAGGCGAAGAAAACAAGACCTTCAAATAAATAATAATATCTAGCTAAATAAACTATCATTTATATTTTAGGTTCAGAATTATAGCCAGGAAAACTATATTTCGAAATATTCTTCAATAAATTCAGGCATAATTATTTATTTTAATATTGCATAAAAAAATATGCATGCTTTAGGATAGTGCGGCTTATGTGTAAATACCCATACATTAAATTTTATTTTTTAAGATATCACTATTTATCTTACAGAATCGGCTGTACCATAACAAATATACACCCGGATATGTCATCACTTTTCCTCTATCTATTCTATAAACCGGTGCTTCAAGATGGTTCGAATTATGTATTGCTTCAGGTTTGATAGAAGGATGTATATACACGGTGGTCCAAAATTGTCTCCCGAAATTTCTGTGGCTGATAGTACATCCAAAAATAAAGGTACTCTTTTATATAAATTTATTACCAAATATGGATACTAAGGAGATATACCCCTAAAGGGGAATAATAAATATCAGTTTTTCTACAATATCTTCCGACCGCCTTAAAATATTAAATTCACGAAATATAAAAAAAAATTCCTATAAAAAAAAAGTTCCTATAAACATGGGTCGGGAAACGCTTAGTTCCGGAGATACTTATCGTGAGATCTCACGTTAAATCGTGAGATCTGGCAGTCCTGCGAATTAACTCGACGCAGAACGGAATCCCAGGGCCAGTAGCTGTTCTCACTCCTCAGTCCTCACTCCAGTCATCGATTATCATCGATATCAACCATACAAGTAGTCTCTAATCTGTCGTGAGTGTAAGCTGTACGTTGTGTTCCGTTTGAAATTAGGTATGTACTATGTATGTAATTTAATATCGTGTCGTTTTTTAACAGATAATACTGTTATAATACCGGCTACAGTTTTTTTGCTATTTCGAGGTCATTGCAAATTGGAATATAAACATTGAAAGTGTCCAAATTTCTCAACATAAAACTGGCTATCCTGTTGACTTAATCGATGACTGCTTTCAGTGCTATACCTGTGATGCGGCGCTTTATACAAGTTGTGTTACAGATTTTTGTCTATTATGAATATTTATGAATACTAAAATAATTTGATATTATTTTATTATATTAGGAGTTGCTTATATTATATTTCAATAAATATCTACAAATTATATTTTTTACCTTTATTTTCCCACCCAAAAATGCTTCTGGCTGTTTTATATTTTTAATTTGCGAAACTGAATTGTTACACCATCTGCAATTATAATATTGCATTTAGAGAGAGAATAGCATCTGCTAATTACGTAACTTCCTTACAAAATAATACAAGCTGTAAGACTATATGTATGATTTCGTTTGATGGTGGCTATTTATAGAACACTCGTATGCGGTGCATTAACAAATTCTCGCTGACCAATGCAGTTTTAATTTTCAGTCATTAAATTACGGGCTGGTTATTTCGAAGTGGTTAATTTAATTGTTTTTGGTAGTTTAATATTATGTTTACGGTGAAATCGTTATTAATTTACCTGTATCTGTGAAGTTTACGCATTTATTGTAAAACTAAGTAAATTTCACCTGAATTATTTGTTTTGAAGTTGATTAAACCTGTCTCCCACCGGAATTAGGTGTTGTGGAGTTTTTCTGTGAAGTGATTAACCTGTATTCTACAGGTGATTTTGTGAAATTGATGTGTACATATTGGAATACCTTATATTATTTTTTCATTCATTCATTTTCATATAAATATTATATGTATCATATTACGATATCATAGTATATATTTACAGTTACTGTAACTATCAACAAAACTTCAATAACAAGGAAGAAATATATTTTTTACTTTTATTTTCATTATTTGGAAATTATTTTCTCTTTTAGAGATGAATACTTTACAAAATCTGAACACATTAGGTGCTTTCGACTTTGAGACCGTTAAATTTAAAGATTTTAATAGATAAACCTTACAAAATAGGAATTTTTAGAAGTTTAGAGACTGTGTATGGCCGCAGAATTCTTGTCGAATTAGTGGAATTGAAGAAATATATATTTCTCCCCGAAAGATTCAAATGTATGACAGAGAGCGAAATTGAGACTGCTAATAAGAGGATGGCGAACGATATAGAATTTAAGGAAAATTATTTTTTTATTACAATTTTTTATTAATAATTAAATTACGATATTAAAATAACAAATATAGCTTTTAAGTAGAGTTAGTGATTGAATAGGATTCATTACGATATCATAGTATCTATTTACAGTTACTGTAACTATCAACAAAACTTCAATAACAAGTAAGAAATATATTTTTTATTTTTATTTTTATTATTTGGAAATTATTTTATCTCTCTTAGAGATGAATACTTTACAAAATCTGAACACATTAGGTGTTTTGGAGTTTGAGACCGTTAAATTCAAAGGTTTTGGAAAAAGATAAACCTTACAAAATAGGAATTTTTAGAAGTTTGGAGACTGTATGGCCGCAGAATTCTTGTCGAATTAGTGGAATTGAAGAAATATATATTTCTTCCCGAAAGATTCAAATGTATGACGGAGAGCGAAATTGAGACGCTAATAAGAAGAATTTATTATTCATCTTTAAAGGGTTAAAACAGTTGGAAAATAAGATGGCGAACGATATAGAATTTAAGGAAAATTATTTTTTTATTACAATTTTTTATTAATAATTAAATTACGATATTAAAATAACAAATATAGCTTTTAAGTAGAGTTGGTGATTGAATAGGATTCATTACGATATCATAGTATCTATTTACAGTTACTGTAACTATCAACAAAACTTCAATAACAAGTAAGAAATATATTTTTTATTTTTATTTTTATTATTTGGAAATTATTTTATCTCTCTTAGAGATGAATACTTTACAAAATCTGAACACATTAGGTGCTTTGGAGTTTGAGACCGTTAAATTCAAAGATTTTGGAAAAAGATAAACCTTACAAAATAGGAATTTTTAGAAGTTTGGAGACTGTATGGCCGCAGAATTCTTGTCGAATTAGTGGAATTGAAGAAATATATATTTCTTCCCGAAAGATTCAAATGTATGACGGAGAGCGAAATTGAGACGCTAATAAGAAGAATTTATTATTCATCTTTAAAGGGTTAAAACAGTTGGAAAATAAGATGGCGAACGATATAGAATTTAAGGAAAATTATTTTTTTATTACAATTTTTTATTAATAATTAAATTACGATATTAAATAACAAATATAGCTTTTAAGTAGAGTTGGTGATTGAATAGGATTCATTACGATATCATAGTATCTATTTACAGTTACTGTAACTATCAACAAAACTTCAATACCAAGTAAGAAATTTATTTTTTATTTTTATTATTTGGAAATTATTTTATCTCTCTTAGAGATGAATAATTTACAAAATCTGAACACATTAGGTGTTTTGGAGTTTGAGACCGTTAAATTCAAAGATTTTGGAAAAAGATAAACCTTACAAAATAGGAATTTTTAGAAGTTTGGAGACTGTATGGCCGCAGAATTCTTGTCGAATTAGTGGAATTGAAGAAATATATATTTCTTCCCGAAAGATTCAAATGTATGACGGAGAGCGAAATTGAGACGCTAATAAGAAGAATTTATTATTCATCTTTAAAGGGTTAAAACAATTGGAAAATAAGATGGCGAACGATATAGAATTTAAGGAAAATTATTTTTTTATTACAATTTTTTATTAATAATTAAATTACGATATTAAAATAACAAATATAGCTTTTAAGTAGAGTTAGTGATTGAATAGGATTCATTACGATATCATAGTATCTATTTACAGTTACTGTAACTATCAACAAAACTTCAATAACAAGTAAGAAATATATTTTTTATTTTTATTTTTTGGAAATTATTTTATCTCTCTTAGAGATGAATACTTTACAAAATCTGAACACATTAGGTGCTTTGGAGTTTGAGACCGTTAAATTCAAAGATTTTGGAAAAAGATAAACCTTACAAAATAGGAATTTTTAGAAGTTTGGAGACTGTATGGCCGCAGAATTCTTGTCGAATTAGTGGAATTGAAGAAATATACATTTCTTCCCGAAAGATTCAAATGTATGACGGAGAGCGAAATTGAGATGCTAATAAGAAGAATTTATTATTCATCTTCAAAGGGTTAAAACAGTTGGAAAATAAGATGGCGAACGATATAGAATTTAAGGAAAATTATTTTTTTATTACAATTTTTTATTAATAATTAAATTACGATATTAAATAACAAATATAGCTTTTAAGTAGAGTTGGTGATTGAATAGGATTCATTACGATATCATAGTATCTATTTACAGTTACTGTAACTATCAACAAAACTTCAATACCAAGTAAGAAATTTATTTTTTATTTTTATTATTTGGAAATTATTTTATCTCTCTTAGAGATGAATACTTTACAAAATCTGAACACATTAGGTGTTTTGGAGTTTGAGACCGTTAAATTCAAAGATCTTGGAAAAAGATAAACCTTACAAAATAGGAATTTTTAGAAGTTTGGAGACTGTATGGCCGCAGAATTCTTGTCGAATTAGTGGAATTGAAGAAATATATATTTCTTCCCGAAAGATTCAAATGTATGACGGAGAGCGAAATTGAGACGCTAATAAGAAGAATTTATTATTCATCTTTAAAGGGTTAAAACAGTTGGAAAATAAGATGGCGAACGATATAGAATTTAAGGAAAATTATTTTTTTATTACAATTTTTTTATTAATAATTAAATTACGATATTAAAATAACAAATATAGCTTTTAAGTAGAGTTGGTGATTGAATAGGATTTAAGCAAAAATTGTTATGTATATGCATTTTTTACTATATTCTATAGTAAAAAATGCAACAAAGTAAGTTGTATTGGTGAGGGAACACATTTTTTAATTCCGCTTTCATATAAATTATTATATGTATATCATTACGATATCATAGTATCTATTTACAGTTACTGTAACTATCAACAAAACTTCAATAACAAGAAATATATTTTTTATTTTTATTTTTATTATTTGGAAATTATTTTATCTCTCTTAGAGATGAATACTTTACAAAATCTGAACACATTAGGTGCTTTGGAGTTTGAGACCGTTAAATTCAAAGATTTTGGAAAAAGATAAACCTTACAAAATAGGAATTTTTAGAAGTTTGGAGACTGTGTATGGCCGCAGAATTCATGTCGAATTAGTGGAATTGAAGAAATATATATTTCTCCCCGAAAGATTCAAATGTATGACGGAGAGCGAAATTGAGACGCTAATAAGAAGAATTTATTATTCATCTTTAAAGGGTTAAAACAGTTGGAAAATAAGATGGCGAACGATATAACGGGTGATTTTTTTGCTATTTGTTTTTTAGTGTAAATTTTTTGACACCTCACGCGTAATTCGTGACATGTGGCAATGTCAAAAATTGTCAGTAAGGTTTGCCATTTCACGATGAATAGATTGACAAACGACCAGCGCTTGCAAATCATTGAATTTTATTATCAAAATGCGTGCTCTGCGAGAAATGTGTTTCGCAAATTACGTCCATTTTATGGTTGTCATAATCGACCCACCGTACAGGCCATTCAAGCTGTCGTGGCCAAATTTCGCACCAGTTTCACTTTACTGGACATTAAAACACCAATCCGTATGCGGAGAGTGCCTACCGAGGAGAATATTGCTGCTGTATCGGCCAGTGTCAATGAAGATCGCGATGTGTCAATTCGTCGCCGCTCTCAACAATTGGGCTTGTGTTATTCGACCACCTGGAAGATTTTACGTAAGGATCTCGGTATGAAACCATACAAAATACAGCTGGTGCAAGAACTGAAGCCGGGTGACCTTCCACAACGTCGTTTGTTTGGTGAATGGACCTTACAAAAGCTGGATGAAGATCCACTTTTTTATCGAAAAATTGTCTTCAGCGACGAAGCTCATTTTTGGCTCAATGGGTACGTCAACAAACAGAATTGCCGAATTTGGTCTGCAGAGCAGCCAGAAGCAGTTCAAGAGCTGCCAATGCACCCTGAAAAATGCACTGTTTGGTGCGGTTTGTGGGCCGGCGGCATCATTGGACCGTACTTTTTCAAAAATGATGAAAATCGCAACGTTACAGTCAATGGAGCAAGGTACCGTGCGGTGATTACCGACTTTTTTTTACCCAGAATGGAAGAATTGGACTTGGTCGACATGTGGTTTCAACAAGACGGTGCAACATGCCACACGGCACGTGATACCATGGACCTATTGAGAGGCGAGTTTGGTGAGCAATTAATCTCACGTTTTGGAGCAGTCCATTGGCCGCCAAGATTAGAATTTAAGGAAAATTATTTTTTTATTACAATTTTTTATTAATAATTAAATTACGATATTAAAATAATTTGAATAGGATTTAAGCAAAAATTGTTATGTATATGCATTTTTTACTATAGAATTTGCAACAAAGTTGTATTGGTGTGGGAACACATTTTTTAATTCCGTTTTCATATAAATATTATATGTATCACATTACGATATCATAGAATCTATTTACAGTTACTGTAACTATCAACAAAACTTCAATAACAAGTAAGTAATATATTTTTTATTTTAATTTTTATTATTTGGAAATTATATTATCTCTTTTAGAGATGAATACTTTACAAAATCTAAACATATTAGGTGCTTTCGAGATTGAGACCGTTAAATTTAAAGATTTGGAAAAAGGTAAACCTTCCAAAATAGGAATTTTTAGAAGTTTAGAGACTGTGTATGGCCGCAGAATTCTTGTCGAATTAGTGCAATTGAAGAAATATATATTTCTTCCCGAAAGATTCAAATGTATGACAGAGAGCGAAATCGAGACTGCTAGCTAATAAGAAGAATTTATTATTGACCTTTAAAGGGTTAAAACAGTTGGAAAATAAGAGGATGGCGAACGATATAGAATTTAAGAAAAAAAAATGTTGTATTACAATCTTTTATTAATAATTAAATTACGATATTAAAATAACAAATATAGCTTTTAAGTAGTTGGTGATTGAATAGGATTTAAGCAAAAATTGTTATGTATATGCATTTTTTACTATAGAATTTGTAACAAAGTAAGTTGTATTGGTGTGGGAACACATTTTTTAATTCTGTTTTCATATAAATATTATCATATTACGATATCATAGAATCTATTTACAGTTACTGTAACTATCAACAAAACTTCAATAACAAGAAATATATTTTTTATTTTTATTTTTATTATTTGGAAATTATTTTATCTCTTTTAGAGATGAATACTTTACAAAATCTGAACACATTAGGTGCTTTCGAGATTGAGACCGTTAAATTTAAATATTTGGAAAAAGATAAAACCTAACAAAATAGGAATTTTTAGAAGTTTAGAGACTGTATGGCTGCAGAATTCTTGTCGAATTAGTGGAATTGAAGAAATATATATTTCTCCCCGAAAGATTCAAATGTATAACAGAGAGCGAAATTGAGACGCTAATAAGAAGAATTTATTATTGATCCTTAAAGGGTTAAAACAGTTGGAAAAAAAGAGTATGGCGAACGATATACAGGGTGAGTCAAACTTAACGCGACAAACGAAAGGTACGGATAGGGCATGTTATTTTAAGCAAAAAAGTTCTAATAAACATGTGTCCGGAAATGCTTCCTAAGAGCGCTACGGACGTTCAAAGATGGCCGGCCCAAATTGGTTTTCTTGCCTTTTATTTCAAAAACTGCTTAAAATAATTGGTTTAACGTAACAAAACAAACTAAAATATTACAAAAACTGCTCGAAATGTCCACCGTCATTTTCAATGCAAAGTTGACATCTGCGAATGACTGATTAATTCACTCCGCTGCCTTATTAATTAAAAAGATAAGCAGGCCTTGATAACAATTCAAAGTGTTTGTTTGACAGCCTTGTTTGACGTGTCGATTGAATTCAATTTGTCGCTAATTCTAAGCTAGTTTATGAGTAAATTGCGGAAACATGCCAAATACCTACACTACAAGTGAATATGCGGATATTGTGTTTGTTTACGGGTACTGTGATGGTAATGCGCGCGCTGCTGTGAATGAGTACGCCCGAAGATTTCCAATGAGAAGAGTGCCCGACAAAGCGGTATTTACTAGAACATTTCAACGATTAAGAGAAACTGGAACAACTTCTTTGAAATCGCGAGCAGACGGTATTTTTGCACCCCTTCATAATAATCGAAGAACAGAAAATATCCTAGAACACTTCGATCAAATACCTTCAAGTAGCACGAGGAGATGTTCTTTGCAATTAGGCTATTCCCAGAGCATTGTGAACCGAACTCTGAAAGCAGATGGTCGCCACCCATATCATTTGCAGAAAGTTCAGAATTTGCTTCCTGAAGACCTACCTCGAAGAAGAGAATTTTCAGAGTGGTTCTTGGAACAAATAAGAAACGATGCTTTTTACTATCGGAAGGTGATTTGGACGGACGAGGCAACTTTTACCCGTACTGGTATCTTTAACCAACATAATGCGCATATTTGGGCCCATGAAAACCCGCATGCTGTAAAAGAACAACATTTTCAACATGAATTTTCGTGCAACGTTTGGATGGGGTTATGCGACGATACACTTATTGGTCCATATTTCTTGCCTCCAAGACTAAATGGTCCGGCCTTTCTTCATTTCCTGGAAAATGAATTTGAAGCAATATTAGATGACAAGCCTCTAATTGATAGAGCAAACAGGTGGTTCCAGTTAGACGGTTGCCCAGCCCATTACACTCTACTAGTGCGGCAATGGCTTCACAACCATTTTCCAGGAAGATGGATTGGTCGCGGTCGAGACTGTCCCCGTCCTTGGCCTCCGCGTTCCCCGGACTTAACCACTATGGACTTTTATGTTTCGGGCAGAATGAAGAGCAAAGTTTATACTGAGCCCGTCAACGACGAAGCTAGTCTCCGAGCGAGGATCTTGCAAGCTGCCCAAGAAATACCACTAGCGGAGTGTCGTGCAGCCGCGCAATCAGTCATTCGCAGATGTCAACTTTGCATTGAAAATGACGGTGGACATTTCGAGCAGTTTTTGTAATATTTTAGTTTGTTTTGTTACGTTAAACCAATTATTTTAAGCAGTTTTTGAAATAAAAGGCAAGAAAACCAATTTGGGCCGGCCATCTTTGAACGTCCGTAGCGCTCTTAGGAAGCATTTCCGGACACATGTTTATTAGAACTTTTTTGCTTAAAATAACATGCCCTATCCGTACCTTTCGTTTGTCGCGTTAAGTTTGACTCACCCTGTAGAATTGAAGGAAAATTAATTTTTTATTACAATTTTTTATTAATAATTAAATTACGATATTAAAATAACAAATATAGCTTTTAAGTAGTTGATGATTGAATAGGATTTAAGCAAAAATTGTTATGTATATGCATTTTTTACTGTCTTAATTTTTTAAATTATATTAACGGTATGAGCAAACGACAGAAATTAAATTGGGATATTAAAATAACAAAAGCAGCTTTGAAAGGTCGTGTTTTAACGATTACGATAGATAATAATCTAAATTTTAATGATCCAAAAATATTTCTTCAAGAAGTTTCATTGATTTTTCCGGATATTATACAAAAAATTAAATTATTTCCATGTAAAATAAATGCTAGTTTTATCGCAAACTTTACTTGTCCAAAAGGTAATGATGAAAATGATATCTATCTATCTACACTCGAGTCAATGGCTAAGGCAACGTGGCCATTCGCACAGTGTCAATGAAAATGATATAGAATCACAGATATTTTATATTAATACTAAAATTCAAAATTATTATCAAACCACGGATGCTGAAGGGTGGTATAATGAGTATATTTTTGATAAGCTTTTGTGCCTGATACATAAAGTGAAAATATGTCTTCCCGGGGCAAAAAGTGTGTACAACAACAAATAAATTATTTCTAGATAGCAGAGAAATAATTAGTAACAATAATGTTTATATGCTTGCCAGACATAACCTCAAAAAATAATCCAAGTGAACATTTTCAGGATTTTCATCGTTGCAAAATGAAATAATTACAAGCTTTTAATACTTTAAATGGAACTCATGTTCCAAAAAATTCGGTAAGTTATGTGGTGCTTCATATACCTATAATTTTGAACATAAAAATAAAAGCCGAATTTAAATAAATAGACAGTAGCATTATTGCTAAATAATGTATTCGATACGTTCGTTTATTTCACGCAAAATAAAACATTCGATGAAATTTCAGGATAATGAATCAGTGTATCAGAGCATTCCACTCTCAGTTGTTCATGTAGCTGTTGCTGTAAGGGCGCGTTCTCAGCAAAGGCGACCGGCGACAGCAACCCAACTACCTACGGTTTCTATTGCGTTGGTCTTGTGTACTTACTAGAAGCAACACATTTAGAAGTCAGTTGTGAGAAAAATGTCTTCCTCGTCAAATGAAGAAATTGCTGCTGCATACTTATTACTAAAAAAGCGTAGAAAGACGGAGTTACAGGTAGTGACCCGGTACCCGGATCTATATATTTTTTATATCACTATACTATTTATGCAAGACAATTACCGTTACGCCAAATATCTGTATCAATATGACGCATTTGTAAACGACAAGGAATCCTATAAATACTAAATCCAGATTCCTCATCGTCAGAGCTGATTTATACTTTGTGCTTATAACATAAATCAATAAACAATTATTCTTATTTAGTTTGTCATTTAATCTATAAGTGTCTACTAAAAAGAACTCATAATTGGCGCAGTCGGTAGGATAGTGCCCATTGGAACTAGAATTCTCATCCATCGAGGAAAAGGATCATGGTTGACTTCAGTCATTAAGGCACTACCAAATGGGAACCAGGACCAGAAATCGACCCAGTTCAACTCAATTCCCTGATTGGAACTTCAAACCGTTGGTAAGTCTGTGAGTCTCCTTTCTTGTCCACATTTCCTTTTTCTATTGATATAATTCAAGCGCATACATAACTTCTGTCTCTCCGAATTTATCGACTGAATATCGGTAAACCGTAAACCCTCGAATCGAATTAATTGAAGGCATATCAATAATTCGAGTAGTTTTAATATTTAGTTTTAAGTCAAATTTTATTTTATGCAAGAATTAATAAAATAAAATAAATAAATTGAAATTGAAAATATAATGACTACTCCAAGTCCAAACTCGCATATCAATTACTTAAAATGTTTATTGATGCGATACCAAATTGGAGAAAAAATGTTTCAAAAAATTCATGCGCGACTAAACGAAACAGGGTCTTTTAAAGCTAGAACATTGGGTCGTGGCAGACCCCAAGGGTAGCATTCTGTAGTTGGCTTTTGGGTAGATGTGCAAATAACCCAAATTTTTTTTAACATGGAAACGGAACAAGCGAAAAGTTCTTTTGTTCTTGCTGTGAGGCGCTCCTTGCTTATTGAATCAGGGAGGTGTACTGCAAGACTGTTACGCCGAAAATTCTTCATCTCTAAGGAAAAAACGGCGCCTACAAAAGCAACAAGAAAAAACCGCCGCAAAGATTGCAGAGTTACAAAAAGCAGAAGCATTTCACATCTAAGAAACAATTCAACATTTATCTACAAAAATGTAAAGAGGATGGTGTTACAGCTTTAACAAGATGGGTGTTTGAAAGAACCATTAAAGATCACAATTTGAGTTTGTTCTCTCCAAAAAAAGACCAATGTGACATTTGTATTCAGTGTGAACATGAAAATGTGCCCGAAGAGGAATGGAAGTGTCACAGAGAAGAAAAATAAGGTGCTCGAGGAAAAGGAGAAGGACGTTAGATTGGCTCATAAGAAAAAATACATTTTGCTTACAATGGATTTGCAGGCTGGGGGGATTGTAAAACAGTGTTTGTAGGAGGTGTCACTGTTGGAGTGGGTATTCAATTTGCTTTATATAATGCACTACATTAGCCTTGTCCGTCAGTTCTACAATTGTTAATATCATGGATACTTATCAAGAAAACTGTGTGTCCTCCAGCACTGACTCAACGTTACCAACCAGGTCAATGCCTAGTGCAGACATATACTTTAGAAATGGTCCAGATGATGTTTGGTTGGAGCGGTCACCTCCATCATATTCGATAGATGAAGAGGACCAGGAAGACCAAGATGCCCCAGATAGTATCACTGACCGCTGGCCAATATCAACATCTTCATCGCATTGGATAGATGAGGATTTAGGTGAGGACCGCGGCGATCAAGATAATCCTCCAGACAGCAGCACCGATAGACCAACATCACCATCAGCATGGTCTATGGAAACGGTGTTCTATGATCCAGACGGCCAGCCATCACCGGACCAGAGTCACTGGTCAGATTATCAGCTCTTGATAGAGTGCGATAATGTCTGCGAGGGAACAGATTAGGACCCCATGTAAATTAATTATTGTAAAACAAATACACCAGCACACAGTAATAAAATAGCTACTACACCATCAACATTAGTTGTTAAATTGGAAGATAAAATTATTTTCCAATGAAAATTGCTTTAGTTGTTATGAAGCAAGTATTTAGGTGAGCTTCTTATTTAACTATTTTTTTAAATTTATCAGCTGTAATAGTTTGATTGATTTTAGGCTTGTAAGTAGTGATAATGTTTCTTTTTTTCTAGGTATGGAGTAAAAGAAATAGGCCCTAAAGTTGATAAAATTTTCATCTCTCTAACGTACTGGCCAAAATCTTCGACTCTTTTAAAAAAGTTTGAAAACCTTCCTATAAAATATATACGAACCCAACTTGAAACTGACGAGGAGTTAATGATTTTTGAAAAGCCGTCATTTTGATCTTGATAATACTAATGAGCAAGAACAAATTGAAGGGGATGGAGAAGGAGAAAGGTTAGAGATTCAAGAACCCACTCGTAAAAGAAAACGAATGTCATCAAAGGCTCTTCCTACTCTTCATCTACTTCTTGCTCTAACATAGATATCAATGATGAATATTTTGTGGAGTCGCAAAGATTTTAAATATTTTTTAATTTTAAGATTGTTAATACTAAATCATGGTAAAAACAAATTTAACTCAGGAGGTAAGTTTGTTGAATAAGTACATGCAACTCCTACGTCGTAATTCAAGACTTCTCAATGATTTATGAACGTTAAGAAGTGTTTGCGAAAGTCCTAGACAATTGTCAAGAAACGATATAACCAGACTTATAGATTTCTACAATATGCCACGTATATGTAAAAATTATTTTATAACAAATGGGTGGCTGAGGATTCTGATTACGATTCTGAGGAGACTATTTGAGATGATTAACTAATGAGCGTTGCTATATATATCGACATTTACAAAAGTGTTGTAGTGACATTGTGATCCATACACGTTTTGACAATGAACCAATCTCCAACAACAACAGACTTTATCAGTGTGAAGAATGTGAATACGTCCACTTGTACCGCTACAAAAACACAATATTCTGGGGATATGACCACATCAATGCCGGTGTTAATTCCTCTACAGGCAATTCATCAAGCCCAGACGACTGGGACGATTCTGTGTCCGTATTGTCATATTAATTTTTGTTTTTGCGAATGGTCATTAACTTGTGACAAAAAACATACTTTCTTAGTTATATTTTATTATACACGAAATAAGCAATATTAAACATTATGTTTTAGCGTTTCTTATAAGGTATAAGTTGCGTCAGTTATTCGATGTGCGCATGACATTTAGAAAAGTTTGACGTCACTTTGTAGCGGGATTCTCTTGAGACAAAGAAAATCAACAGAGGGGTGAAAGCTTGGCTTGCATAAATCACGCGATGTCGTCCAACCAATGAGAGACGAGAGTGGTCACCCACTCCCTACCGTTGAAGGGGGAAGTTAGCTTGGCTTGGGTTTGAGGATGCTTACAAGATTCTTTCATTTCTTTCCGTCTTCGCCTGTGCTAGTGTGTGTAAGTGTGCTCTTGTGAATTTAATTGTTCTGTTTTTATTTGTGAATCAAACAAAATGGTAAGAACCAACAAAAATGGTGGTCGTAAAAGGCGCTCGTCGACACCGCCACCAACTTTACCGCCCCTAACATTAATGACGTATTTGGCTACGTTCAAACCATCACCTGACGCACCAACTACAGTGTCAGGTTCCGCCATTAATGGCGGTGCTGTGAAGTCAGGGACAGCAACTCAAAATCCATCCTCTGGCAGAATTAATGTTTTAAATGACATCGTTGTTAAATCAACTATCCATCCCATGAAGTATAAGATATTTATATTATAAATTTTAAACTGTATACCTCAGTGTTTTTAATGGAAAAATTTTCAAATATTATAGTTTGTTTTTTATTTCAGAAACAATAGTGTGTCCCCAATTAATAAACTGCTTACATGCTTGAGATTTTACGCTACTGGCAGTCACTTATCTACAATAGGAGATTTCATAGGTATAGATACTGCAACAGCTTCTCGGATCATTAAGCCAGTTTCAGAGATACTGGACTGCGACCTATATATGTTAGAATGCCGGAAGGTGAAGAAGCTGTCAGTTCAGAATTCATTTTTTGGAATCACCTCATTTCCGAGAGTTTTGGGATGTGTCGATGGTACTCACATAAGTATTCAGTCACCAGGTTAGATGTTACTATTTTAATTTTTTTTTTTTTAACCACTATATTTCTATCTTTTACAGGAGGTGATGACGCAGAACTGTTTAGGAATCGAAAAGGATATTTTAGCATTAATACGCAAGTTACAGGAGATGCGAATCTAAAAATCTGTGCTGCTTTTGAAAATAATGCTTTCCCAAATTCTCTTCTTTTAGGTCAGTGCTTAAAGAAATTTTCTGTTCTACGAATTGTATCGTTGTTTAGGTAGTTTTGAAATATATTTTTGTTCTAGGGGACAGTGGTTATGGATTGAGAAAATACCATCTCACTCAATTTCATGAACCTCAGATTCGGCCACAACAACTTTATAACGAAGCACATATTCGAACCCAGAACTGTATCGAACGGTTATTTGGAGTGTGGAAGCGTAGGTTCCCGTGTTAGCATATGGTTTAAGACTGAAAGTATCCACCTCTATGACGGTAATTGTGGCAACAGGAGTACTACATAATATTGCCCGGGCTATGAATGAAGATGAGCCTCCACATGAACAGGTTGCAATAAATAATTTAAATTATTTAATTGAAATGGGTAACATACCAAACGTACCAGATAATGTAAATGTCAACATGCAAGGTCAATTACGTAGAAATGAAATTGTCAATTATTTTGAAAATATATCATTTTAAATACAAACTGTAGTTTAAATTACCACTCCACTTTAGGACGTTTTATGTGGTGTATTTTAAAATACATTAAGTAGGTACATTTTTCATTTTATTTAATTTTAGTCTGAGGAAGTCGTTCGAGTACATATAGATTTTCATATTTAAACCAGTCTTATGAAGTTCTGCATAATTCAACAGCTGATATAGTTTGTATCTTTGTAGCTGAGAAAAATATCCTACAAATATAATAGACGGAGTCAATCAACCTCATTTATCTTATATCTCTTGTGAATAGACGTATAGCAGCAGAAGCAATGGACACTAATGAAATTGCAGTTCTTAGCGATCAAATCACAGCAAAATTCCAAGAAGTAGAGATAAATATGGGTAAGACTATTGGCTTAAAATGATCACGAGATCACCTCGGAGATAATATAAATAAAACTCAGAGCCGACACTCATCACAGTTAAATGTTTTCTTTCCAGAGTTCACACAGCATGTTTTTTCATATTAAGCACTTAATTTTTTTCACTAGTTTTTTATTTTTTGTCGTCAGCAATTAATCTTACATATCTGATTATCTCGAATTATGCAAGAGCATATTCGAGAATAATGGTATAATTTTGTAGATCCACATTCTCATCTACAATATGATATACAACACTTATTCATTTTCTAAAATTGATTTGCTATATTTTGTATATTTATATATTAGGTTAACTTCTCTTAATACTCTAATTTTATTTATATTTTTTTAATTATCTTATTTATATTTTCCTTTAAACCTATCAATGACAATAATTATTAATTTGAAAATTATTTACAGATTTCTAAAATGCCCCAAACTTGTCCTCAACATGTGAAAAGTACTTAGTAAGTAAAAAGCATATTCAATTTTTATATAATTCTATACATGAGTTATCCACAAGTAAATTGGAATATGTAGAATTAAAGGCAGATGGTGGAAATTCATTTCCTTATTCCAAAAAATGGGTGGCGGATAGTGTATTAGCTCAAATGACATGTTCAAATAATGGCTATAACTGTAATACAATTTTTATATTTGGAAATTTCCTTGAAGATTTAGTTTATATATGTTGCGAAAAGTGCTATCCTATGATAAAAGAAAATAATATATTTTCAATGTTCGATTTTGCTTTTGTTAATATATTACATATACATAGCAATAATACACATACTCACTGTATGAAATGCAGCCAAGTATGCTTCAGTAAATCTATCTGTAATATGAATAAAATTGAATTTAAATAAAAAAATGGACTTTTCTTTAATAACTGAATTTCAATGTGAAAAGTACTTAGTAAGTAAAAACCATATTCAATTTTTATATAATTCTATACATGAGTTATCCACAAGTACATTGGAATATGAAGAATTAAAGGTGGATAGTGGAAATTCATTTCCTTATTCCAAAAAATGGGTGGCGGATAGTTTATTAGCTCAAATGACATGTTCAAACAATGACTATAACTGTAATACAATTTTTATATTTGGAAATTTCCTTGAAGATTTAGTTTATATACGTTGCGAAAATTGCTATCCTATGATAAAAGAAAATAATATATTTCAATGTTCGATTTTGCTTTTGTTAATATATTACATATACATAGCAATAATACACATACTCACTGTATGCAATGCAGCCAAGTATCCTACTGTAAATATATCTGTAATATGAATAAAATTAAATTTAAATAAAAAAATTGACTTTTCTTTAATAACCGAATTTCAATGTGAAAAGTACTTAGTAAGTAAAAACCATATTCAATTTTTATATAACTCTATACATGAGTTATCCACAAGTAAATTGAAATATGAAAAATTAAAGGCGATAGTGGAAATTAATTTCCTTATTCCAAAAAATGGGTGGCGGATAGTTTATTAGATCAAATGACATGTTCAAACAATGACTATAACTGCAATACAATTTTTATATTTGGAAATTTCCTTGAAGATTTTGTCTATATATGTTGCGAAAATTGCTATCCTATGATAAAAGAAAATATATTTTCAACGTTCGATTTTGCTTTTGTTAATACATTACATATACATAGCAATAATACACATACTCATTGTATGAAATGCAACCAGTATGTTTCAGTAAATCTATCTGTGATATGAATAAAATTGAATTTAAATTTCAATGTACTGAGACGCCCCAGCCCTGGGCTGCCTCATTACGCGCATTTTTCCTAAATTTATCCTATTTTATTTCATTCTCAGTACAAGTTATGAGATTTCGTTAAATTATAATACATACATGATATTTTAAATTAGTTGAGTCGAAATCGGTTAAAAGTTTACCATCGTTGGGTTTAGGAATGCCGGGCTCAGGTCAGATTATGACCGGTCGTCACAGGAAAATAGTCACTACGTAACTCTTAGACGAAGGCCCATAACTCAGTACCAGGGTACGACATCTGGACCGGTACGCGCTCGGAGTGTTCGCCTAGCAGCTTGTTTTTGCATGTAGGATATGTACTACTTCACGGCGCAAAATCGTACAAAAACCGGACCCAAAACCCCAATCGTGGAAGACTGTCCTAAGACTTCCTTGTGGCGAGCTGTGTCGTGAATCGGCGCCTGCCACAACGCTTTGTAAACCTATCGAGGAGACAGAATTAAAAACTCTAGTGGGGCGAGCTGCAGTCGTGAATCGGCGCCTGTCCCGCTCCCCTCGATACGGTCCAAAGTCTACGTAACCGCGGAAAATACATTTCTCCACCCCACATACACGCCTATTGTATGTTACTACGAAGTGGCGGAGAGGTGGACGTCTTCGCGTCCAACTACAACATGGGTCCCGACGACGAGCCGAGTAGGGAAACCGGGGGAGAGAGTTTTTCGAATCTCACCGTCGTCCCAAGACTAGGTGAGAATGTCAAGTATAACTCGTTACCAAATATTTAACTTTCCGAACTAGAAATAACAAATTACTTTATAAATCGGGCAGAACGCGCGTCCCTGTGGTACTATATATTTTATTGATTATTGCTTTGCATAACAAATTGTAAATATCTCTTGTGTTCGGACTATAACCGAGTAACCCGGTTTTAAGGAATTTTATAACTGCCTGGGACCAGTATGAAATAAACACACTGTATAAGTTAGTTAAGTATGTTGTAACATTATTAGTAAAATGTTCTTACACTTTTTGCAATTGTTTTTGTGTTTGCTCGTTTTTTGTGTGAAAATGGTGAGACATGTCAATAAAAATACGGCCAGTGGTAGTCGTAAACGCCAGGTGGAGGGTACACCACCCGCTTTAGTAGGTTTCAGCTTCCTTCCTTCTTACAGAATTTTATACTAGTCCCTATTGCAAATAAATTCCTCACCAATTGCAACGGTTGATTTAGTATCACGTCACCTATTTGCTTCTAACCAATCCAACCCCGTCTGCCCTACGCTGACTCAATTTTTATCAGCATTCCACTCTGTTGTTCATGTAGCTGTTGCTGTAACAGTCAGTAGAGTATTACGCAGTAAGTTCAAAGTGATACGGACGTAGAAATGGAGGCCAACGCAAAGTTAGCTGAAGTCGATCATTCTGAAAGGGAGGCTAATCGTTTACGAAACAAGACTAATCGTTTAGATAGTGAGGCTAACCGAAATAGTTAGGGGCTGCATTGCCTTAGAAAAGGCTCAAATGGCGTTGAGAGTCGGACGGCAAGGCGTGTACACACAAAGGTGGAGAGGTTAGATTTAAGTTATTGTATATATATTTTGTAACTAGTTATTAACCCTTGCTGCACTGTGTTGCATAAATAAGACATTATTCAAAATAACCGCTAAAAATTATTAATGATAACACAGGCAGAGCAAAAAGTGGTATGTTACATTGACTAGGCCAACTCACCTTTAAGTATTTTGACGCGCTGAATTCGAATCCGGAGTCAGAGTTATCACCCTCCAGTTTTTTTAATTGTTGAAAACCACCTTTAAATTCGAAAACATGCCGCCTTCCATAAAACAACGACGTTGGAGGGGCTACTATACATCATGAAATGTGAAAGTTGTAGTACGAACATGTTGCAGGTGAGGCGTGTTGTAATTTGTAGCATATGCAATAATGTGAATAAAACAATAATGAAATAATGTGTTTTACTAAATTAGTTATTGTATAAAAAGTATTATTCTATATTAACACAAATGTCAAGAAATTATATTAAGTGTTCACACATTGTACAACGATGGGGAGGGAGGGATAGATGTATAAAATGAACTTCGCTGCTGTTGCAGTTTATATTGAGATGGAGACCGAATAAGCTCTTCAAGATTGTACCGTCTGCGCCTCTCAACTACCAGTGACTCCATGACAATGTCCCCAACACTATGTTGGACTATCCATAGTAAGTGAGATCCTACACTATGGTGATGGGCCAGATAGTAGTGAATAGTGGGTGCGACCCTCCGAAAGCAGCAGACCATCACCATCTGGTTGGTCAGATTCTATGGTGTCAAACCTTCATGATCAACCATCAGAATCAGAAGAGGAAGAAGACAATATTATAAATGTTTAATTCATTTATTGTTATTATTGTAAATATTTATTTTGTAATTACAATTTGAAATAGTAGTGAGTAGTGGGTGCGATCCTCTGAAAGTAACAGACCATCATCACCATCAAGTTGGTCATTGGAGACCATTCCAAACTCTCGGCCAATATCTCGTCAGGTTGGTTAAATTCTACTGTCAAACCTTGATGATCAACCGTCGGAATCAGAAAAGGAAGAAGACAATATTGTAAATTTTAATCAACTAATTGTTATTATTGTAAATAAATATTTATTTTGTAAATATATTTCGATTTTGTATTTGTGATTTTTTTAAACTAGCGAGGCAGTTTATTATAAAAGCATTAAGCTCTCCTGAATTCATTATATCAACCATATGTTTAAATGTTACTTCGGTGTCAATTTAGATGGATACAAAAGGTTTTAATTGCTTTATTTTTTTTAGGTACGTCGTTGATTGATTTAAAAAGGGCACCGGATGCAATGAAAGATACTGCCAATATTTTGAAGCAAAAAAGTATCTGAACCAAGCAGCTCTTCACAGAAAAAAGCTAGACTTCCAGTTACTGAACGAAAACAGCTCACTCCACTAACATGGAAGCCTAAGTTGCTGATTATCACAACATGAATTCGGAACTGTCCGAAAAATACATAGATGGAAGAACAGCTTTTGTCCAAGCTCAAAAGACCAAATTTTATTTTCGTAAACGTGGAATATCATTGCAGAAATTATTCAGTTCAGTCAAAACACATTGATGTTCTTGAGCACGCGTTCAAATGCGATTTACTAGATATATTTGAGAAACATAAACCATAAGAAATCCCCTACGTAGTCATTTTAATTTCAAAAACGAGTCTTTGTGTTTTACGACACACCGTATCACAGACATGCAATAGGATAGGCAAATTGCAAACATTTTCATGACAAATACATAAATCAAAATGGATATGATGAAAAAGATATGTTGAAGAATTAGACTCGCAAAGATATGAACTTGGTAAAGCATGCCATTGCAAGCGCAAACAATGCGATTTCCGGTCAGTCTAGTCATATACAAAATTATTTGATTGATACACTTTCGCAGGTTTAATTTCTAAAACAATCGACAAGGAAAATCAAGAAGAACCAGTTTTTTCAGTGCAAGTAGATGACACAACCGATACCACAGAGAAGTCTCTGTGCGCGATTAGTGTTAAGACTTTGGGATTCTTTAACGTAAGTCAACATCGTAAGCTATTTCTATCGAAAAAGGCTAACGCAGCCGCATTCTCAAAGATTTATCATCGATTATTCCCATGAAGATTCTGGGTGATCACGGAACACGGAGGCTGGTGCTGCAGCGCAATGTAGAAACAATGTCACCCCCATCCTCTAGGAGTGACGGAGGTAGTCTAGAGCTTATTTGACGTGGTACAAAGATTTTTTCCACCTTCAACTTTCGTCGTGTGTACAAGTGCCACAAAAGGTGCTGCGTTTTACGCCTTTTTGCAATTGTTCTTGTGTTTATTCGTTTTTGTGTTCGTGTTAAAAATGGTAAGATACGTTAATAAAAATGCAGCCGGTGGTAGTCAAAACGACCGGTGCCGGGTGCACCATCCGCTTTAGTAGACATTAACTTGATGGCCTTTTTACAGAATTTTATTCGGGACCCTATTGCCAGTGATACAATTGATATACCCACGGAGGCTGGTATTGCAGCGCAATGTACAAATGCAGTTGGTGCAACTTTGGTAGAATTAAGGTAGGTGTATACAATATCGCCACGTCGGCAATATCGCCAAGGTCATATATCTTCACAGTTTTTACCCCTAGGCGGTAGGTGGCACTAGGACAACCTTCCTCACAATAAATGTGATCTGTAAAACAAAAGTCAGCAGTTCCCTATACCCCAATTTCAGGACTACAAAGGGTTTACCGGAAAACCGTGCTTTTAGAAAGTGTCTTCTAAAATATAAGTGGTACTAATTGTGTTGCCATACAGAGCATTTGTTGTCGAGTAATTTTTTCAATTAATGTTGCTTTTTAGCAATGTTTGAAAGGTTAAGTGGTACGGATATGTTTCGTTTTAAATTTTCTTTTACCAAAGTAAACAAGACAAAAGATGGCGCACGTCATTATCTGCAATAACGCCAACACACGCGTATTGGAATATTGCCATGGCGATATTGCTAGACACAATTAAAAATTTCATTTGTCCTTATTGTTCATTAAAATATAATAATAATTTGTCTTAATCATTTAAATAAATAGGTATTTGATAAAAGTTGTCAATGTTTTCTCTGAAAAATACCCTATGGCGTTATTGCCAGCCCCCTGCTGACAATATCGCCAATTTGCATTATTTTTAAAAAATATTAACAAACCGTTTAAACATGCGAAACAACTCTTCTACCCTTTTGAAATTATGGCTACATAGTTTGACCAACATAATTAACTTTTCTTTTGAAAAATGTTAAGCCTTTTAAAAAAATTACAAAAGCTTAGCATGGCGATATTGTATACACCTACCTTATTCCAGTGGAATCACAAATACAGAGAAGTATTCAAAAAATAATATAATTTGGATTGCTTCCACCTAAAAAAGATATGATAATCTGTAAAAAACAAAAAATTCTTGAAAGGAAACGATAAAACGTACGTGTTGAAACGGTTGAAGATATACATAAGAAAATACGTTGTATATTATTATAACAGCCTACTTATAATTTTCAAGGAAGACGGAACGGAACGCTAGAGGACCATTTTAAAATTTGCGAGGCCAAGGAGAAATGGCACATATTTTAATAAATATTGATCACTGTTCAATGCTTTTCAAGTAACAGTTTTTTCGAATATATCGAAGATATTGATCTTAATCTAAGGAAAGAATGTTGGCTTCAAATGGACGGAGCTCCAGCAGATCATGCTGCTGGAAATCATATGTGGCTAAACAATTTTTCCGAACGATGGATCGGTTGGTTAGGTCTAACAGCATGGCCCCTGTTCACCACTCGATTCCTTCGTCTGGGGGTATATAAAAGACAAAGTCTACCCAACCCCTGTGAATATCAGGGACGAAGTTAGTGTCTCAAGTTTAAGGAAAATAATAAAAGATGTAGGTTTTAAATATACAATTCATAATGGAAGACGCTTTCATGAAATTACGTGAAACAATCTGTCATCTGAGATCCATTAGACGCGATATTTTTGGATGAGACCTGGGTTTTCCAACACATCGGTAGTGGTGTTAGAACTTGGCATGATGTTACCTGCTATAACATTAAATTAATAGATAGTTTAAACTCCATGCCTTTACCACTGTCAAAGCTGCCGGGTGCTTTTAAATTTGATGAAATAAAAGGGTACTTTTCACACTTGTTTAATACGATAGAAAACCAAAACTATGTACGGCTATGCTTATCAAGGTGTCCGACTTACCTCGAAATAGTTCTCAGTCAATATCGAACTGAATCAAATTTCGCTTTTAGAAACGAAACCGCTTATCAAGGTGTCTGACTTACCTCGAAATAGTCCTCAGCTAATATTATCTGCTAAATCGGTGACAACAAAATTTGGTGACACCATATTAATCGGATAACAAGACTTTTCTACCGAAAAGGGTGACGCCTTTAATAAAAGATAATCTAACGCAATTTACCAGTGGCAAATACAGCATTATATTTGAAGGATGAAGAAATGGAATTAAATATACTTCTTTTCTTCACTGAAAACTCTAGCCCTTCAAAAATGGCTGCAGATTAGTAGACATTAGGGCGGTTGAGCCTGGGAACTTTTTGATGACCGTGAGAATTTTTGAAATTGGGCGTAGCCGGTAAAGAACAAAGGGGATATTAGATGTCATCTTAAACATCTTGTCATCCTCCCACATCATGGACCAAATTAGGATGGCGGCGAGGTACCTGAGACCACCCCCTCCACTTTTCCTTTTCATATCAGAGTGGGGCCATCTGACGTGGTCCGTTCAAATTACTCCGCTTCTTGCGCCCTCCTCGGGGGTATCTTCTAGCGGTCAGTACCTAGTGGCGTGTAATATGCCAAATAGGCCTTACCTTATACTTTATCCGATTTCAATCAAATAAAGACTGAATATCATTAAAAAATTAACTGAAGAAAAGGCACAAGAGTAAAATTTTCTGTACATCCGCATGACGGTATCATTGTTAATGGATTTCAATGAAACTTGAAATATGAACCTGATGATGGCTACTGAGTAGGCGAAGTGCGAAAAACTTGTAACTTCAGATTGTGTTTCATCACAACCTTTAGATGTTTTGTTTTATAACTTTGGTGATTCTAAAACTAATTGCGGAATAGTAGAATTTACTAATTCTTTAAAAGAAAATAATATAGACGTTCAAAACAATTTACAAAATTATTATTTTTATTTAAATAAAGTTGTAAATTTGAATTCTAAAGATATTAATAGAATTTTAATAATTTTAATATTAATAATTATTATAAGTTTTTTATTATTTTTATCTTTTTATCAAAATAATCGTATTTATAGATACGTACATTATATTATATGATTTATATTTAATTATAAAAATTGAAAAATAAATATTTTTAATAAATTTAGGCTAATATTATAATAATGGACTTTGTATTATATTTTGAATTATTCAAAATGTATATTTTTGTTTTAAAAATATACGAAAATTCGGCTTCTACGAATATAAAAGAAATAGAATGTATTTTGACTAAAATTCAATACTGTAAACATTTTTTACCATTATTGGATATAAAAGATGAGTTTATTATTTATCACCATATAAGAAAATCGAACTTAAAAAAAATTATTAAATATTTTCAACAAAATAGTCAAAATACAGGGATAAGTTTGGTTGTATGTATAATAACCAATCAGCAAAAATGAAAGTGCTCGCTGCAAGTCGTATGTTTTCTTTTTGATTACCATCGGTATCAAATCAGTTTTATAATATTAACGGTACTCTTACTCCTTCATATAAAAAATAATCCACCCCACTTAAACCGTATACATCAAAGACGCAAACTTCTACTGAGTGTGAAGCTACTAGAAAATTAATAATCAAAGGCAAAATACACGAATTAAAACGAAAAATACAACACAAGCGTTACAATATATGCATCATGATCTGCTTTGCGAATTAAGGAATATAAATGCAATATTGCTCTTGTAGCAGAGAATTTGAAAGAAATGTCACATGCGATAAAAAAATAGCATTAGCATGCCATATTATATAATTCAGATCATTATTTTATGACTGTTAACATTATCAACGGCTTAGAGGAATTTGAAATACAAACTCTACCTATCGAATTTGAGGATGGATTTATGTTAGGTGGCAAAGAGGATCAAACTAATGGGGAAACAAACTGATGAACAAACGGTAAACGATGACGCCGACACTGGAACTAGTGTTGAAACTGCATCCGATATTTAGAAAGATAATACTAAAATTTCGACGTTATAATGGAGAAAAAAATAGTTAGTATTAGATGAAGATGTGATACTTGACGCTTCACCAGAAATGATTAAGAGACAAAATTTACAAAACAAAGGCAAATTGTCAAATGTTAGATCTGAAGCCTTAGCTGTTGATGATAGGAATAAGAATGACATATAAAAGGTGTAGGTGATTTTTTTGTTTTCAGCAAGAAACAATTGGAAAGTTTATATGCTCAATCGAAAACATACCTTCCTACAGCCCACATTGATGCATCTAGAAATACTTGTAGAGTTCCCAAAGTAAAAAATCAACAGAACAAAAATGCCATTTTATTATGCATGCGTTATAAAAGTAGATGAAACTAGAAAGTTAGAACCCATAACTGATCATATCAGTTGTGATCATTATGCAAGATAAACTTGAGGTAAATTAAACAGTTTTAAAAAGAAGCAGCAAGTATTTTTAGCCTTTATTGTTTAAAAACAACGAGGAACAATTTTAGTCGATGAGGTTTGTGCCGAATTATATTTGAGTAGAAATTAGTATATTGGTGATCTTCACAATAAATTATCTGATTTTTCAAGTAGCCAGTACAAAAAAATCAGGAGAATTAATGAGTATTCTAACTTGAAAATAAAATAAACGAGTAAATGTATATGCTAATTCTCTCCCTCTAGATACCACCTCCTGGAATGTCAGAAAATACTCTAAGTGTCTACAACAGTAAATATAGAAAGAAATAAATAGCTTTGAATTTCATAAACTAGCTCCAAATCAAAAAAACTTATGCATGTATATTTCAAACTTTGCTTTGGGGGGAGAGCGGGGAATAATTCATCGGACTTCGACAGCTCGTGATTGTGGTTATAATAATGCAGAATACACAAAAATTGATCTGACACAAGTTGAACCATGCTCTATGAATACAAAAGATATAACATCAGTGGTGAAAGAAATTCAATTGATACAATTGACTGACACTATAGAGGTAGATGTATACACATGTACTGTAGAAATTAATCGAACTATCACTTACTGTGGTATGCATTCTCATTCGGCATCTGTTAAAGACGCGTATCTGACTTACCCTTTTACAATTGGTAGAGATAGATGTATGTATGCCATCAAAACTGTAGAACTTTGTCTATTCTGAGTTGTATGAAAACGAACCAATCTCATAAAGCATGCTGTAAAAATATGTGTTACATATTTGCCTATATGATTAATGTTACAATGTGAAAATAATGTTGTTCAACGTGTTAGTAATGCTCCTGTAGAGTCTTGGTTTGGGGATTTAAAAAATAATATTCTAAATGGACAAAGAAATTTGAAACCTTGAACGTGTCTAAAAACTTAGTCGTAAAGTTTTGGCCTCCATAAGGAGTGCAAACACAAAATTAAAAAGAAACGACGTGCGAATGACCTATGATGATTCTGGAAATGTTAATTACTACGACACCAGCAGCCTTCAGAGCGGGAAGTATAGATAGATGTTGGATACATACGACATTCAACGTGTTAAGGAAACAGCAACCGGCGCAATTTGAGAAGTTATACGGTAGTGAGGTTAATAACACATTAACACTCAATTCAAGTTTTGATACTTGCAGTAATGTAGTAAAAGAAGCATGTAATATATCAAATTATTCACCAATATCTATTAAACAATTTGTAAATGGTAATATTGATAACAGTGTACCACCTGTCAAAAAACCAGAGTTATTCTAGGCGGATGGTAACCATTGTAGATAGTACACTTAATGAAACTGTTGGTGAGATGGAGGTATATGAACTTGTAGAAAGTCCATCTGTTAAACCTACATCTTCTCAATAAGCCTCAAACTGAGGATCAACAATCTACATCAATCGATGAATGTGATTTAACAACGGATTATGTATCTAAAAATTATTCAAGTCATTCAAATACATATAAAGATGGTCATATATATTTTATAGACAATTCTTCAATGGCTGTGTTTGAGTCGTTAAAGTTATGAATACTGTTGACCTTACCACACCACCCACATCTCCTGTTATTGATTTAACAACCTTCGATTTAGCATATGCTTGTAAGTATCACGATTTGATAGACTGTCATATATGTGCTATGAATCCTACAGAATTGGCGGCATTTTTTGTTAAATGTGTTGGTAATACCAGTCAAACACTGGACAGTGCAAAATTTCAGCTTGCCAGAAGTATCGTCCACCCCTGAATTAATAAGTAGTTTGTGTGAAACATATCAAAATTCTACACAAAATTATTACAATAACTTCTGCTCGACAATTGACTTCACCGATTTAAAGTTAGATACCAATGAAATTTCATGTAAAAAAATAAAGTTAGACAGTGATGAAAATTTCAAAGCTGGAGTTTCGTTCGATGCCCAAAATATCGTCTGGACACAATATTATAACGAGATTTTTGACAAGTCTCTAACACCACCATCACTGGACGTGCAACCAACATCTAACTGTATACAGAAGGCAGTTGAAACGTTGGTTAATGTACAAACTGTTGATGGGGAAAATATGTTACTACATGAGAATAACACATTAACACTCAATTCAAGTTTTGATGAACTTGTAGAAAATTCATCTGTTAAACCTACATCTTCTCAACAAGATTATTTACAGATTGTTCAAACTGAGGATCAACAATCTATATCAAACGATGAAGGTGATTTAACAACGGATTACGTATTTAAATATTATTCAAGTCATTCAAATACATATAAAGAAGGTCATACTCATTTTATAGACAATTCTTCAATGGCATAATTTGTAATAAAAAAGACTGCGTCGAAAGCTACCTTAAGCGTAATCAAATGAATTCCTTTGTGGTTTGCTAACGAGCGATAAGGAGATAGCCAGAAACGAAAGCCACTCAAGTTTGTACATCTGAGTAGGGAACGAGATACGGGAAATATATTGTGAAAAAGAAAAATAATTACAAACCATGGCATCCAACTTATTAAGTATCATAGTGAAAAATTTTTCGTTATATTTATTTATTTTTGACATTTCAGTTATCGAGACCTCTTCGGCGAGCATGGCAAGTAAGTTTTTTTCTCAATTAAATTTTAAATTTGTTACGTAATATTTGTTTTTAGCTACGATGGATATTGCCAGTTTTATTTAGGACATTCCAGGAGATTTTTTTCCGGCGGTTTAGTTTACCTATATATGTAAAACATTCAAAATTTCTAGAATTGGGAACAAACCTTAAAAAATCGATCAAGAAGAAGTCGTGGAAAAGTTACTACTGAAGAGCAGGACCGGTTTCTAGTTCAAATAGCAAGAAAAAATCCGACTGTATCTCATCCCGAGCTTCAAAGGCAACATTTGCAAGTTACGGGTATTAGCGTTTCCGTCGTAACGATCAGGAAAAGGCTTCGAGCTCGAGGATTATTTAGCAGAAGACAGTTAATAGTTCCCGAACTATCAAGACAACATAAAATTGACCGTTTACAATGGTATTTGGAGCATCATAACTGAACATAGAAGACTGGTGAAACGTCTTATTTTCAGATGAAACCAGAATTGGCCTTCGTTCAGACGACCGGCGAATTCGAGTTTTGAGAGCTCGTGAGAGACAGGCTAGACTCGCTGTTGCCAAATCAGTCCCCAAATACAAAGGAGAAACTGTAATGTTTTGGGGCGGAATTATGATGGATGAGAAAACTCCTTTACTTCCCATAAGACAAAACTTATCGGGTCCTAGGTATGTTGATTTAATTCTAGGACTCATAGTAAGAATCTGGAGAGGCGCTTTTGGCGAAATTTTTTTATTTATGCACGATAATGCACCTCCTTTTACAGGCAGAGTCGCCACAAATTTTTTGGAAACAGAAGGTGTGACTGTTTTACAGTGGCCTAGTTGTTCACCTGACCTTGATCCCATAGAACACTTATGGGATATGATTAAAAGAAGGATTTGAGCTCGTGTCAATAACCCTGGCAACACAGACCAACTGATACAAGCAGCTTTAGAAGAATGGGAAAATTGTACAGTAAAGACACTTGTTGATGTATGTTTTGACATACTATATAACAAAATGTCTAGACCTCCATATTTATCACGTATTCATATAATTTGTATGTTGTCATTTTATGAAAATAATTACAAATGACGTTAATAAGTTCATAAACTTGAGGTAAATTAAACGGTTTTACAAAGAAGCATTACGTATTTTGGGCACTTATTGTTTAAAAACGAGAAACAATTTTAGCCGATGAGGTTTGTGCCGAATTACATTTGAGTAGAAATTAACATATGGGTGATCTTCACAATGAATTAACTGGTTTTTCAAGTAGCCAGTACAAAAAAATCAGGAGAATTTAATAAGTATTCTAACTTGAAAACTAAACGAGTAAACGTATTTGCTAATTCTCTCTGTGGAGACCCTGCCTCCTGGAAGAATGTCAGAAAATACTGTAAAAGACTGCAATAGTATCGACTATCCCATAAGAGAAGTAAATAGCTTTGAATTTCATCAACTAGCTGCAAATAAAAAAAACTTCGAAATGTATATTTCAAACTGCTAACAGATTATTTGTGGAATGAATTGGAAGGTGTGGATGTTCAGAACATGTGGTTTCGACATGAAACAATGAATATTTCAAAGGAGAGATTTTGGGATTGAACAATTTCTCGAAGAGCTGACGTTAATTGGGTGCCTACGTCGTACGATCTCACACACCTTGATTATTTTCTATGGGGTCATTTGAGGTTGCGAGTTTACGCTAACAATCCTCAAACAACTGAACAGCCTCGAGTTAACATTACTCAAGCAATTGGAGAAATTGAACAAAATGTATGCAAAAATGTTATCGAAAATTTTGGGAAAAGAATGTCATCATGCCAAAAAACACTTGACGGATATTATTTTTCATTATTAACCGCAACATTTGTACTTGTTTGATTTGCTAATAATCTAATTGGTGTTTTCTGCAATTATAATATGAAAGGGCGCTGTCCGGAGACTCCAAAGTTTTATTATCTTTACAGCAGATATAAACTTAGTTCCTATCTTACACTACACATTTCAGTGTAAGGCCCACAAAAGCAAAGGAACCGTTAATATCAGCACTATTAGAATAAACAAATTCAGCTCAGCATAATACATCAGAAAAACGCTCCAACAACTCCAGCAACTGCAAACTATAACATCAGTAGGAAAATGGGAAGGACGTTTAAAAAACACACAAATTTAAATGGTTTAATAACTTTATTTAGTAAAACATAAAAACATAAAACACACCACAGAAATTAGACATCCCCCAATTCCAAAGCCTGTCTGGAAGGGGGCTACACATTAGAAAAAACGTAGACAAACATCCATAACCACCGACATTGCTATCTGCCGGTGCCGGGATTCGAACCCGGACGCGATAGGTAGTGTGGCCAGAGCCATGACTGTCACTCATGCTCTAGCCCACTACGCCACCGACTCGGTATAGTAACTGTCAACATCCTTTGCATAATACCAAAATGGTTGTAAACCGCAGACGTGTGCTATGAATTCTATATTGAAAAATGGCGGGTAACCATTACTGATGAAATTGATGTTTCGAATAAAAATAATTAGATCATAATTAAATTTTTGTTATAATGACTATGACTTTGTCTCTATATCTAATGGCTTTTTAATTACTAAAATTCTTCATGGAGAATCTGAACAAAATATACTATAAAAGATATTTTCAATCAAAATTGAAGACAACGAATAATTAGTATTCAGCTAAAGGGGTTTTAAATAAAGTAAAAATATAGTGACACCCCTGTACATACAGTAAAGACCGAGGAGGTTCGAACATGGGTATTAGTTTGCGCGATTAACTTGTGCCCGTTGTAGGCAAGAGGACACAGTGGTGTGGGAATCGTCGATCTCCGCGCTGTATCTCGCGTCTACTATTCCTTGTTTGGATTCTTTTATAATAAATTTTATTACACCTGCAACACTCGAGGTGCAGCGACAATTATTAATTTTAATTTTGTGTTGTAGAATCACATTTTTGTTGCGAAAAATCAAACAATGGAAATATTTAAATGTGTTTTGAGATTTTTTTAAAATTACAATAATTAATCCTATCTAGGATGTCGTTAACCGTTAACGTAAGGCGACCGAATCGATTAACGCTAAGTGACTGCATAATTAGCTGTACATGTTGCCGCGCCGTTGCTGCGGAATGCGCTGCCCCTGGCCCGACCCCAAAGTCCTTCCAATATTGACAACCCCTAACTGGCCAAATTAAGGGCCACTCACTTCCAATTTGTTTCAACGCCACCGACATACCGCTTTCAGACAACCTCTCACCATGATATTCAGACTTTTTAAATTACCTTTCATGAATTATTGAAGTTAGAAAAATTTCGAAACGTAAATCTAATTTCTTTCAGACATGAGTTCTACATCCCAACACGGTTAAGACTTTAACACAATGAAAAAAATAAGAGATAAGAAATAAGAAATAAAGAATATGGAATAGAATAAACAAATAATGATATCCGAAAAGCAAGGAGCAATTTGAGCAGTTGAATTTTAAATCGAATAAGAACTAATATATTATCGCCCAAAGTACCTATTGTGTATTAAACTTGGAATAATTATTTATCTTATTTCTTATCTCTTATTTTTTCATCGTGTTTAAGCCTTTAATGAGATACTAACAACAGTGCTGACTGCTGAGCGAGCAGTGAGTGGCCACAGCGCCCTTCTCCTAATGTACAAATTTCGAACTGAGGCTAGTTGTCGGCCACTCGTATATTCGTCCCAATCCCTGTCGTGTTCGAAGCATCCTGGACTTATCTGTATAGGATTCACGTTTAAATAAATTATTATGTGAATATGTTTTTGACTCCATTGTTATTATATTATTCCACTAGAATCTTATGGGTGATTGTATGAATACTGAGTAACTCCATGTCCCTGATGTATAGAATCAATTGTAAGTATAATTAGAGTTTCAGTTAAATGTTTTGTTACCTAATTAAACATATAATCGATGGTAATATATTTACATTTAAGGAATTACATTTTTTTCTATAAAAATCCTGTCGGTTTGTCATTCCCATGGCTGTCCCTAGCCTGAGAACAAAACTTAATATATAATAATAATACTGCTAAAAGCTGACAAATAAGCACAATATTTTTTTTACAACTGTAAGATACTTATATTTTATTGGGGCACTAATTAAATATGACTTGCTTAAAGCATACTTAAATTACAAATTTTTAAAGATTGTCCCTTAAAAATTTCTTCATTCCCGTGTCGGTCCCTTTACCGCCATTTAAATGTAATTTGGCCTTGGTGTATAAAAAACACAACCACGCCGTTATTTCGGTTAAAACCGGCAGTTGCCTAAGAGCCGTCGTCGAATAAGCATATGTTCATGTTGATCCTATATTTTTTTTTAAATAAATGTTGCTCCTGCTTCTTCTGATGAAGAAAACCAACCGGCAAACACGAATGTGTCTTTCCGGCAACAGATTGGCAGAAAAATAGCAAACAGGAACAAAATTAAACGATATAGGGAAAGGAAAGAGGTAGCGCATAAAATGTAGGATTTGAAAAGGAAGGCTGAATAATATAAGAAGAAATACTATAGACTTTTAGAGAAGACCAAACAAAAAAGAAATCATACTTCTGATCCAGACTTGACTCCACTAGCAAAAGTAAACATGTTACTAGACGCATCCCAGATTGGACCTTCAAAAGTTGAAGAAGAAAAATTTAATATTTGGTGGAGTAGTACAGCAGCAGTTAGTAAATACTTACCAAGAACTAAAAAGCGATCAAAACAAACAAGTCTTTAAAAAAATGTTTGATGGCAATGTAATAAAAAAATTCAAAATGCGAACCAAACTTTCCACAATAGATGGCTGCGAATATGTTAAAATTATTTTTGTTCCAATGTAATTCACATAAAAAATACGAAAACGTCAATATGTCCAATACTACATCATACAGGGTGCTCTAAACTCATTAAAATCACATTTTTCAAATGGGAGTACCCCAAGGTACTGTACTGGGTCCCACACTTTTTATAATTTATATAATCAACTAACTGAACTTGAAATAAATGGAAAAATTGTATCATATGCTGATGACACAGTTTTGGTATTCAATGGAGATACTTGGGAAGATGCAAGGAAAAAAGCAAAAGATGGTATCAAAAAAGTTAAAAACTGGTTAGACCATTTTAAATTATCCTTAAATGTTAAAAAAACTAATTATATAGCCTTTTCTATAACTGCAGCAAATAGACCAAACTTTAACTCAATAACGGTAGATAATTTAAATGATGAAATTCATGAAGTAAGTCATACAAAATATCTTGGCATTATTATTGACAAAAATCTCAAATGGAAGGAACACACTTTAAATGTCACAAAGAAAATAAGAAGTCTAATACACAAATTTTATTTATTACGAGAAATACTAAGTAGGCAATTGCTAATAATGATATACAAATCTTTAGTGGAGTCCTTATTGAGATATGGCATGCTGGTTTGGGGTGGTCCTTACAATAATGCCGTAAATCAATTAAATGTAGTGCAAAACTTTATACTAAAAGTCATTTTTAAGAAAAATAGGCTACACCCAACCAATCTGTTATATTCAGAGAAAATATGTAACATTCGTACGATGTACATACTCACAGTGTGCTCTTACATCCACAAAAATCATACTTTAAAGCAATATATAACACACCAACATGAAACTAAAAGCAAAAGTAATTTACACATACAGATTCCGTCCAATAAAAAAAAATGTCAACAGTAGATTCATTAATTATCTGGCACCAGTTTTATAATTTACTCCCCTTAGGCCCAATCTTTTCATCTTCCCGTTAAGTTTATCCGGCAGTTAAAGTTGTTGATTTTCATTGTTGTAACAATTGTATCCTAGGTAAATAACTGCTGGATAAAGTTAATTGGAGGTGAAAAGATCGGCCCTTAAACATAAGAAAAATAACCAACCAAAAAAGTATAACAATACCTGCAGGGAATATATAATGCAACACATTGAGGATTTTATAAAAATAATGTCATAATAACAGGCAGTGTAATAGATCTCTTCTTTTATATCATTTTTATATATAGGTAACTAATTTTCTCTATTTTTGGAGTTTTAATCAATTTTGTTTTTGTTTTTTTTTTTTTGGTCTTATTTACATTAACGTCCTGGCGAAGTTTAGCTTAGAGCTATTCTACCACTTAACCAGGACACACCACATACACCCATTCCCTCCGACATTGCCATCTGCCGGAGCTGGGACTCGAACCCAGGAGAGACAGGCAGTAGCTAGTCGCCTTGTGCCACTCAAGGGCGATCTAGCCCGCTGCACTATCCTCGGTAATGTAATGAGATACGGTCACCCATCCAAACACCGGCTTCGACAAACGCTGCTTTGCTCCGTTGATCGAAGACCGGCAATTGTACGCATGACCCCATCTCACTACACTCTCTCTCTAAATAGTATAGAAACATGGGCCACTGGCTATTAAATTAGATTTTATATTTTTAGTATATTGTAAACTGTTTTTCATTATATTGTTATGTTAATGTAACAGCTGTTAATAACATGTTCTAAATTAAGTAACATTTAGGTGATCTCTAGGATACACATTAAATTGTTTAAATATTATTTGGGCCACCCGGATATTCAGAAAGCTCTAATACTATGCAGGAGTACACCATGCAAATTAATAACAATTCTAACTGACTAAATGATTTGTATTAATTCAGAGAACGCTAAACATAGATCATTAAGACATTTCATCATTGTCATCTCTCTTAACAGATCTGTGTGTAACTCTCTGTAAAACGAATGTAAATAAATTGTTTAAATATTATATGGGCCACCCGGATATTCAGAAAGCGCTAATACTAAATGGAGTACACCATGAAAATTAATAACAATTCTAACTGACTAAATGATTTGTATTAATTCAGAGAACGCTAAACATAGATCATTAAGACATTTCATCATTGGCCTCTCTCTTAACAGATCTGTGTGTAACTCTCTGTAAAACGAATGTAAATAAATTGTTTAAATATTATATGGGCCACCCGGATATTCAGAAAGCGCTATTACTATATGGAGTACACCATGAAAATTAATGACAATTCTAACTGACTAAATGATTTGTATTAATTCAGAGAACGCTAAACATAGATCATTAAGACATTTCATCATTGGCCTCTCTCTTAACAGATCTGTGTGTAACTCTCTGTAAAACGAATGTAAATAAATTGTTTAAATATTATATGGGCCACCCGGATATTCAGAAAGCGCTATTACTATATGGAGTACACCATAAAAATTAATAACAATTCTAACTGACTAAATGATTTGTATTAATTCAGAGAACGCTAAACATAGATCATTAAGACATTTCATCATTGGCCTCTCTCTTAACAGATCTGTGTGTAACTCTCTGTAAAACGAATGTAAATAAATTGTTTAAATATTATATGGGCCACCCGGATATTCAGAAAGCGCTATTACTATATGGAGTACACCATGAAAATTAATAACAATTCTAACTGACTAAATGATTTGTATTAATTCAGAGAACGCTAAACATAGATCATTAAGACATTTCATCATTGGCCTATCTCTTAACAGATCTGTGTGTAACTCTCTGTAAAACGAATGTAAATAAATTGTTTAAATATTATATGGGCCACCCGGATATTCAGAAAGCGCTATTACTATATGGAGTACACCATGAAAATTAATAACAATTCTAACCGACTAAATGATTTGTATTAATTCAGATAACGCTAAACATAGATCATTAAGACATTTCATCATTGGCCTCTCTCTTAACAGATCTGTGTGTAACTCTCTGTAAAACGAATGTAAATAAATTGTTTAAATATTATATGGGCCACCCGGATATTCAGAAAGCGCTAATTTATTGGAGTACACCATGTAAATTAATAACAATTCTAACTGACTAAATGATTTGTATTAATTCAGAGAACGCCAAACATAGATCATTAAGACATTTCATCATTGGCCTCTCTCTTAACAGATCTGTGTGTAACTCTCTGTAAAACGAATGTAAATAAATTGTTTAAATATTATATGGGCCACCCGGTTATTCAGAAAGCGCTAATTTATTGGAGTACACCATGTAAATTAATAACAATTCTAACTGACTAAATGATTTGTATTAATTCAGAGAACGCCAAACATAGATCATTAAGACATTTCATCATTGGCCTCTCTCTTAACAGATCTGTGTGTAACTCTCTGTAAAACGAATGTAAATAAATTGTTTAAATATTATATGGGCCACCCGGATATTCAGAAACTAATCTATTGGAGTACACCATGAAAATTAATAACAATTCTAACTGACTAAATGATTTGTATTAATTCAGAGAACGCTAAACATAGATCATTAAGACATTTCATCATTGGCCTCTCTCTTAACAGATCTGTGTGTAACTCTCTGTAAAACGAATGTAAATAAATTGTTTAAATATTATATGGGCCACCCGGATATTCAGAAAGCGCTATTACTATATGGAGTACACCATGAAAATTAATAACAATTCTAACTGACTAAATGATTTGTATTAATTCAGAGAACGCTAAACATAGATCATTAAGACATTTCATCATTGGCCTCTCTCTTAACAGATCTGTGTGTAACTCTCTGTAAAACGAATGTAAATAAATTGTTTAAATATTATATGGGCCACCCGGATATTCAGAAAGCGCTATTACTATATGGAGTACACCATGAAAATTAATAACAATTCTAACCGACTAAATGATTTGTATTAATTCAGAGAACGCTAAACATAGATCATTAAGACATTTCATCATTGGCCTCTCTCTTAACAGATCTGTGTGTAACTCTCTGTAAAACGAATGTAAATAAATTGTTTAAATATTATATGGGCCACCCGGATATTCAGAAAGCGCTAATTTATTGGAGTACACCATGTAAATTAATAACAATTCTAACTGACTAAATGATTTGTATTAATTCAGAGAACGTTAAACATAGATCATTAAGACATTTCATCATTGGCCTCTCTCTTAACAGATCTGTGTGTAACTCTCTGTAAAACGAATGTAAATAAATTGTTTAAATATTATATGGGCCACCCGGATATTCAGAAACTAATCTAATGGAGTACACCATGTAAATTAATAACAATTCTAACTGACTAAATGATTTGTATTAATTCAGAGAACGCTAAACATAGATCATTAAGACATTTCATCATTGGCCTCTCTCTTAACAGATCTGTGTGTAACTCTCTGTAAAACGAATGTAAATAAATTGTTTAAATATTATATGGGCCACCCGGATATTCAGAAAGCGCTATTACTATATGGAGTACACCATGAAAATTAATAACAATTCTAACTGACTAAATGATTTGTATTAATTCAGAGAACGTTAAACATAGATCATTAAGACATTTCATCATTGGCCTCTCTCTTAACTGATCTGTGTGTAACTCTCTGTAAAACGAATGTAAATAAATTGTTTAAATATTATATGGGCCACCCGGATATTCAGAAAGCGCTATTACTATATGGAGTACACCATGAAAATTAATGACAATTCTAACTGACTAAATGATTTGTATTAATTCAGAGAACGCTAAACATAGATCATTAAGACATTTCATCATTGGCCTCTCTCTTAACAGATCTGTGTGTAACTCTCTGTAAAACGAATGTAAATAAATTGTTTAAATATTATATGGGCCACCCGGATATTCAGAAAGCGCTAATGTATTGGAGTACACCATGTAAATTAATAACAATTCTAACTGACTAAATGATTTGTATTAATTCAGAGAACGTTAAACATAGATCATTAAGACATTTCATCATTGGCCTCTCTCTTAACAGATCTGTGTGTAACTCTCTGTAAAACGAATGTAAATAAATTGTTTAAATATTATATGGGCCACCCGGATATTCAGAAAACGCTATTACTATATGGAGTACACCATGAAAATTAATAACAATTCTAACTGACTAAATGATTTGTATTAATTCAGAGAACGCTAAACATAGATCATTAAGACATTTCATCATTGGCCTCTCTCTTAACAGATCTGTGTGTAACTCTCTGTAAAACGAATGTAAATAAATTGTTTAAATATTATATGGGCCACCCGGATATTCAGAAAGCGCTATTACTATATGGAGTACACCATGAAAATTAATAACAATTCTAACTGACTAAATGATTTGTATTAATTCAGAGAACGTTAAACATAGATCATTAAGACATTTCATCATTGGCCTCTCTCTTAACTGATCTGTGTGTAACTCTCTGTAAAACGAATGTAAATAAATTGTTTAAATATTATATGGGCCACCCGGATATTCAGAAAGCGCTATTACTATATGGAGTACACCATGAAAATTAATGACAATTCTAACTGACTAAATGATTTGTATTAATTCAGAGAACGCTAAACATAGATCATTAAGACATTTCATCATTGGCCTCTCTCTTAACAGATCTGTGTGTAACTCTCTGTAAAACGAATGTAAATAAATTGTTTAAATATTATATGGGCCACCCGGATATTCAGAAAGCGCTAATGTATTGGAGTACACCATGTAAATTAATAACAATTCTAACTGACTAAATGATTTGTATTAATTCAGAGAACGTTAAACATAGATCATTAAGACATTTCATCATTGGCCTCTCTCTTAACAGATCTGTGTGTAACTCTCTGTAAAACGAATGTAAATAAATTGTTTAAATATTATATGGGCCACCCGGATATTCAGAAAACGCTATTACTATATGGAGTACACCATGAAAATTAATAACAATTCTAACTGACTAAATGATTTGTATTAATTCAGAGAACGCTAAACATAGATCATTAAGACATTTCATCATTGGCCTCTCTCTTAACAGATCTGTGTGTAACTCTCTGTAAAACGAATGTAAATAAATTGTTTAAATATTATATGGGCCACCCGGATATTCAGAAAGCGCTATTACTATATGGAGTACACCATGAAAATTAATAACAATTCTAACTGACTAAATGATTTGTATTAATTCAGAGAACGCTAAACATAGATCATTAAGACATTTCATCATTGGCCTCTCTCTTAACTGATCTGTGTGTAACTCTCTGTAAAACGAATGTAAATAAATTGTTTAAATATTATATGGGCCACCCGGATATTCAGAAAGCGCTATTACTATATGGAGTACACCATGAAAATTAATGACAATTCTAACTGACTAAATGATTTGTATTAATTCAGAGAACGCTAAACATAGATCATTAAGACATTTCATCATTGGCCTCTCTCTTAACAGATCTGTGTGTAACTCTCTGTAAAACGAATGTAAATAAATTGTTTAAATATTATATGGGCCACCCGGATATTCAGAAAGCGCTAATTTATTGGAGTACACCATGTAAATTAATAACAATTCTAACTGACTAAATGATTTGTATTAATTCAGAGAACGTTAAACATAGATCATTAAGACATTTCATCATTGGCCTCTCTCTTAACAGATCTGTGTGTAACTCTCTGTAAAACGAATGTAAATAAATTGTTTAAATATTATATGGGCCACCCGGATATTCAGAAAACGCTATTACTATATGGAGTACACCATGAAAATTAATAACAATTCTAACTGACTAAATGATTTGTATTAATTCAGAGAACGCTAAACATAGATCATTAAGACATTTCATCATTGGCCTCTCTCTTAACAGATCTGTGTGTAACTCTCTGTAAAACGAATGTAAATAAATTGTTTAAATATTATATGGGCCACCCGGATATTCAGAAAGCGCTATTACTATATGGAGTACACCATGAAAATTAATAACAATTCTAACTGACTAAATGATTTGTATTAATTCAGAGAACGCTAAACATAGATCATTAAGACATTTCATCATTGGCCTCTCTCTTAACAGATCTGTGTGTAACTCTCTGTAAAACGAATGTAAATAAATTGTTTAAATATTATATGGGCCACCCGGATATTCAGAAAGCGCTAATCTATTGGAGTACACCATGTAAATTAAAAACAATTCTAACTGACTAAATGATTTGTATTAATTCAGAGAACGCTAAACATAGATCATTAAGACATTTCATCATTGGCCTCTCTCTTAACAGATCTGTGTGTAACTCTCTGTAAAACGAATGTAAATAAATTGTTTAAATATTATATGGGCCACCCGGATATTCAGAAAGCGCTAATTTATTGGAGTACACCATGTAAATTAATAACAATTCTAACTGACTAAATGATTTGTATTAATTCAGAGAACGCTAAACATAGATCATTAAGACATTTCATCATTGGCCTCTCTGAACAGATCTGTGTGTAACTCTCTGTAAAACGAATGTAAATAAATTGTTTAAATATTATATGGGCCACCCGGATATTCAGAAAGCGCTATTACTATATGGAGTACACCATGAAAATTAATAACAATTCTCAGTGACTAAATGATTTGTATTAATTCAGAGAACGCTAAACATAGATCATTAAGACATTTCATCATTGGCCTCTCTCTTAACAGATCTGTGTGTAACTCTCTGTAAAACGAATGTAAATAAATTGTTTAAATATTATATGGGCCACCCGGATATTCAGAAAGCGCTATTACTATATGGAGTACACCATGAAAATTAATAACAATTCTAACTGACTAAATGATTTGTATTAATTCAGAGAACGCTAAACATAGATCATTAAGACATTTCATCATTGGCCTCTCTCTTAACAGATCTGTGTGTAACTCTCTGTAAAACGAATGTAAATAAATTGTTTAAATATTATATGGGCCACCCGGATATTCAGAAAGCGCTAATCTATTGGAGTACACCATGTAAATTAAAAACAATTCTAACTGACTAAATGATTTGTATTAATTCAGAGAACGCTAAACATAGATCATTAAGACATTTCATCATTGGCCTCTCTCTTAACAGATCTGTGTGTAACTCTCTGTAAAACGAATGTAAATAAATTGTTTAAATATTATATGGGCCACCCGGATATTCAGAAAGCGCTAATTTATTGGAGTACACCATGTAAATTAATAACAATTCTAACTGACTAAATGATTTGTATTAATTCAGAGAACGCTAAACATAGATCATTAAGACATTTCATCATTGGCCTCTCTCTGAACAGATCTGTGTGTAACTCTCTGTAAAACGAATGTAAATAAATTGTTTAAATATTATATGGGCCACCCGGATATTCAGAAAGCGCTAATTTATTGGAGTACACCATGTAAATTAATAACAATTCTAACTGACTAAATGATTTGTATTAATTCAGAGAACGCTAAACATAGATCATTAAGACATTTCATCATTGGCCTCTCTCTTAACAGATCTGTGTGTAACTCTCTGTAAAACGAATGTAAATAAATTGTTTAAATATTATATGGGCCACCCGGATATTCAGAAAGCGCTAATTTATTGGAGTACACTATGTAAATTAATAACAATTCTAACTGACTAAATGATTTGTATTAATTCAGAGAACGCTAAACATAGATCATTAAGACATTTCATCATTGGCCTCTCTCTTAACAGATCTGTGTGTAACTCTCTGTAAAACGAATGTAAATAAATTGTTTAAATATTATATGGGCCACCCGGATATTCAGAAAGCGCTATTACTATATGGAGTACACCATGAAAATTAATAACAATTCTAACTGACTAAATGATTTGTATTAATTCAGAGAACGCTAATCATAGATCATTAAGACATTTCATCATTGGCCTCTCTCTTAACAGATCTGTGTGTAACTCTCTGTAAAACGAATGTAAATAAATTGTTTAAATATTATATGGGCCACCCGGATATTCAGAAAGCGCTATTACTATATGGAGTACACCATGAAAATTAATAACAATTTTAACTGACTAAATGATTTGTATTAATTCAGAGAACGCTAAACATAGATCATTAAGACATTTCATCATTGGCCTCTCTCTTAACAGATCTGTGTGTAACTCTCTGTAAAACGAATGTAAATAAATTGTTGAAATATTATATGGGCCACCCGGATATTCAGAAAGCGCTATTACTATATGGAGTACACCATGAAAATTAATGACAATTCTAACTGACTAAATGATTTGTATTAATTCAGAGAACGCTAAACATAGATCATTAAGACATTCCATCATTGGCCTCTCTCTTAACAGATCTGTGTGTAACTCTCTGTAAAACGAATGTAAATAAATTGTTGAAATATTATATGGGCCACCCGGATATTCAGAAAGCGCTATTACTATATGGAGTACACCATGAAAATTAATGACAATTCTAACTGACTAAATGATTTGTATTAATTCAGAGAACGCTAAACATAGATCATTAAGACATTCCATCATTGGCCTCTCTCTTAACAGATCTGTGTGTAACTCTCTGTAAAACGAATGTAAATAAATTGTTGAAATATTATATGGGCCACCCGGATATTCAGAAAGCGCTATTACTATATGGAGTACACCATGAAAATTAATGACAATTCTAACTGACTAAATGATTTGTATTAATTCAGAGAACGCTAAACATAGATCATTAAGACATTCCATCATTGGCCTCTCTCTTAACAGATCTGTGTGTAACTCTCTGTAAAACGAATGTAAATAAATTGTTGAAATATTATATGGGCCACCCGGATATTCAGAAAGCGCTATTACTATATGGAGTACACCATGAAAATTAATGACAATTCAAACTGACTAAATGATTTGTATTAATTCAGAGAACGCTAAACATAGATCATTAAGACATTCCATCATTGGCCTCTCTCTTAACAGATCTGTGTGTAACTCTCTGTAAAACGAATGTAAATAAATTGTTGAAATATTATATGGGCCACCCGGATATTCAGAAAGCGCTATTACTATATGGAGTACACCATGAAAATTAATGACAATTCTAACTGACTAAATGATTTGTATTAATTCAGAGAACGCTAAACATAGATCATTAAGACATTCCATCATTGGCCTCTCTCTTAACAGATCTGTGTGTAACTCTCTGTAAAACGAATGTAAATAAATTGTTGAAATATTATATGGGCCACCCGGATATTCAGAAAGCGCTATTACTATATGGAGTACACCATGAAAATTAATGACAATTCTAACTGACTAAATGATTTGTATTAATTCAGAGAACGCTAAACATAGATCATTAAGACATTTCATCATTGGCCTCTCTCTGAACAGATCTGTGTGTAACTCTCTGTAAAACGAATGTAAATAAATTGTTTAAATATTATATGGGCCACCCGGATATTCAGAAAGCGCTATTACTATATGGAGTACACCATGAAAATTAATAACAATTCTAACTGACTAAATGATTTGTATTAATTCAGAGAACGCTAAACATAGATCATTAAGACATTTCATCATTGGCCTCTCTCTTAACAGATCTGTGTGTAACTCTCTGTAAAACGAATGTAAATAAATTGTTTAAATATTATATGGGCCACCCGGATATTCAGAAACTAATCTATTGGAGTACACCATGAAAATTAATAACAATTCTAACTGACTAAATGATTTGTATTAATTCAGAGAACGCTAAACATAGATCATTAAGACATTTCATCATTGGCCTCTCTCTTAACAGATCTGTGTGTAACTCTCTGTAAAACGAATGTAAATAAATTGTTTAAATATTATATGGGCCACCCGGATATTCAGAAAGCGCTATTACTATATGGAGTACACCATGAAAATTAATAACAATTCTAACTGACTAAATGATTTGTATTAATTCAGAGAACGCTAAACATAGATCATTAAGACATTTCATCATTGGCCTCTCTCTTAACAGATCTGTGTGTAACTCTCTGTAAAACGAATGTAAATAAATTGTTTAAATATTATATGGGCCACCCGGATATTCAGAAAGCGCTATTACTATATGGAGTACACCATGAAAATTAATAACAATTCTAACCGACTAAATGATTTGTATTAATTCAGAGAACGCTAAACATAGATCATTAAGACATTTCATCATTGGCCTCTCTCTTAACAGATCTGTGTGTAACTCTCTGTAAAACGAATGTAAATAAATTGTTTAAATATTATATGGGCCACCCGGATATTCAGAAAGCGCTAATTTATTGGAGTACACCATGTAAATTAATAACAATTCTAACTGACTAAATGATTTGTATTAATTCAGAGAACGTTAAACATAGATCATTAAGACATTTCATCATTGGCCTCTCTCTTAACAGATCTGTGTGTAACTCTCTGTAAAACGAATGTAAATAAATTGTTTAAATATTATATGGGCCACCCGGATATTCAGAAACTAATCTAATGGAGTACACCATGTAAATTAATAACAATTCTAACTGACTAAATGATTTGTATTAATTCAGAGAACGCTAAACATAGATCATTAAGACATTTCATCATTGGCCTCTCTCTTAACAGATCTGTGTGTAACTCTCTGTAAAACGAATGTAAATAAATTGTTTAAATATTATATGGGCCACCCGGATATTCAGAAAGCGCTATTACTATATGGAGTACACCATGAAAATTAATAACAATTCTAACTGACTAAATGATTTGTATTAATTCAGAGAACGTTAAACATAGATCATTAAGACATTTCATCATTGGCCTCTCTCTTAACTGATCTGTGTGTAACTCTCTGTAAAACGAATGTAAATAAATTGTTTAAATATTATATGGGCCACCCGGATATTCAGAAAGCGCTATTACTATATGGAGTACACCATGAAAATTAATGACAATTCTAACTGACTAAATGATTTGTATTAATTCAGAGAACGCTAAACATAGATCATTAAGACATTTCATCATTGGCCTCTCTCTTAACAGATCTGTGTGTAACTCTCTGTAAAACGAATGTAAATAAATTGTTTAAATATTATATGGGCCACCCGGATATTCAGAAAGCGCTAATGTATTGGAGTACACCATGTAAATTAATAACAATTCTAACTGACTAAATGATTTGTATTAATTCAGAGAACGTTAAACATAGATCATTAAGACATTTCATCATTGGCCTCTCTCTTAACAGATCTGTGTGTAACTCTCTGTAAAACGAATGTAAATAAATTGTTTAAATATTATATGGGCCACCCGGATATTCAGAAAACGCTATTACTATATGGAGTACACCATGAAAATTAATAACAATTCTAACTGACTAAATGATTTGTATTAATTCAGAGAACGCTAAACATAGATCATTAAGACATTTCATCATTGGCCTCTCTCTTAACAGATCTGTGTGTAACTCTCTGTAAAACGAATGTAAATAAATTGTTTAAATATTATATGGGCCACCCGGATATTCAGAAAGCGCTATTACTATATGGAGTACACCATGAAAATTAATAACAATTCTAACTGACTAAATGATTTGTATTAATTCAGAGAACGCTAAACATAGATCATTAAGACATTTCATCATTGGCCTCTCTCTTAACTGATCTGTGTGTAACTCTCTGTAAAACGAATGTAAATAAATTGTTTAAATATTATATGGGCCACCCGGATATTCAGAAAGCGCTATTACTATATGGAGTACACCATGAAAATTAATGACAATTCTAACTGACTAAATGATTTGTATTAATTCAGAGAACGCTAAACATAGATCATTAAGACATTTCATCATTGGCCTCTCTCTTAACAGATCTGTGTGTAACTCTCTGTAAAACGAATGTAAATAAATTGTTTAAATATTATATGGGCCACCCGGATATTCAGAAAGCGCTAATTTATTGGAGTACACCATGTAAATTAATAACAATTCTAACTGACTAAATGATTTGTATTAATTCAGAGAACGTTAAACATAGATCATTAAGACATTTCATCATTGGCCTCTCTCTTAACTGATCTGTGTGTAACTCTCTGTAAAACGAATGTAAATAAATTGTTTAAATATTATATGGGCCACCCGGATATTCAGAAAGCGCTATTACTATATGGAGTACACCATGAAAATTAATAACAATTCTCAGTGACTAAATGATTTGTATTAATTCAGAGAACGCTAAACATAGATCATTAAGACATTTCATCATTGGCCTCTCTCTTAACAGATCTGTGTGTAACTCTCTGTAAAACGAATGTAAATAAATTGTTTAAATATTATATGGGCCACCCGGATATTCAGAAAACGCTATTACTATATGGAGTACACCATGAAAATTAATAACAATTCTAACTGACTAAATGATTTGTATTAATTCAGAGAACGCTAAACATAGATCATTAAGACATTTCATCATTGGCCTCTCTCTTAACAGATCTGTGTGTAACTCTCTGTAAAACGAATGTAAATAAATTGTTTAAATATTATATGGGCCACCCGGATATTCAGAAAGCGCTATTACTATATGGAGTACACCATGAAAATTAATAACAATTCTAACTGACTAAATGATTTGTATTAATTCAGAGAACGCTAAACATAGATCATTAAGACATTTCATCATTGGCCTCTCTCTTAACAGATCTGTGTGTAACTCTCTGTAAAACGAATGTAAATAAATTGTTTAAATATTATATGGGCCACCCGGATATTCAGAAAGCGCTAATCTATTGGAGTACACCATGTAAATTAAAAACAATTCTAACTGACTAAATGATTTGTATTAATTCAGAGAACGCTAAACATAGATCATTAAGACATTTCATCATTGGCCTCTCTCTTAACAGATCTGTGTGTAACTCTCTGTAAAACGAATGTAAATAAATTGTTTAAATATTATATGGGCCACCCGGATATTCAGAAAGCGCTAATTTATTGGAGTACACCATGTAAATTAATAACAATTCTAACTGACTAAATGATTTGTATTAATTCAGAGAACGCTAAACATAGATCATTAAGACATTTCATCATTGGCCTCTCTGAACAGATCTGTGTGTAACTCTCTGTAAAACGAATGTAAATAAATTGTTTAAATATTATATGGGCCACCCGGATATTCAGAAAGCGCTATTACTATATGGAGTACACCATGAAAATTAATAACAATTCTCAGTGACTAAATGATTTGTATTAATTCAGAGAACGCTAAACATAGATCATTAAGACATTTCATCATTGGCCTCTCTCTTAACAGATCTGTGTGTAACTCTCTGTAAAACGAATGTAAATAAATTGTTTAAATATTATATGGGCCACCCGGATATTCAGAAAGCGCTATTACTATATGGAGTACACCATGAAAATTAATAACAATTCTAACTGACTAAATGATTTGTATTAATTCAGAGAACGCTAAACATAGATCATTAAGACATTTCATCATTGGCCTCTCTCTTAACAGATCTGTGTGTAACTCTCTGTAAAACGAATGTAAATAAATTGTTTAAATATTATATGGGCCACCCGGATATTCAGAAAGCGCTAATCTATTGGAGTACACCATGTAAATTAAAAACAATTCTAACTGACTAAATGATTTGTATTAATTCAGAGAACGCTAAACATAGATCATTAAGACATTTCATCATTGGCCTCTCTCTTAACAGATCTGTGTGTAACTCTCTGTAAAACGAATGTAAATAAATTGTTTAAATATTATATGGGCCACCCGGATATTCAGAAAGCGCTAATTTATTGGAGTACACCATGTAAATTAATAACAATTCTAACTGACTAAATGATTTGTATTAATTCAGAGAACGCTAAACATAGATCATTAAGACATTTCATCATTGGCCTCTCTCTGAACAGATCTGTGTGTAACTCTCTGTAAAACGAATGTAAATAAATTGTTTAAATATTATATGGGCCACCCGGATATTCAGAAAGCGCTAATTTATTGGAGTACACCATGTAAATTAATAACAATTCTAACTGACTAAATGATTTGTATTAATTCAGAGAACGCTAAACATAGATCATTAAGACATTTCATCATTGGCCTCTCTCTTAACAGATCTGTGTGTAACTCTCTGTAAAACGAATGTAAATAAATTGTTTAAATATTATATGGGCCACCCGGATATTCAGAAAGCGCTAATTTATTGGAGTACACTATGTAAATTAATAACAATTCTAACTGACTAAATGATTTGTATTAATTCAGAGAACGCTAAACATAGATCATTAAGACATTTCATCATTGGCCTCTCTCTTAACAGATCTGTGTGTAACTCTCTGTAAAACGAATGTAAATAAATTGTTTAAATATTATATGGGCCACCCGGATATTCAGAAAGCGCTATTACTATATGGAGTACACCATGAAAATTAATAACAATTCTAACTGACTAAATGATTTGTATTAATTCAGAGAACGCTAATCATAGATCATTAAGACATTTCATCATTGGCCTCTCTCTTAACAGATCTGTGTGTAACTCTCTGTAAAACGAATGTAAATAAATTGTTTAAATATTATATGGGCCACCCGGATATTCAGAAAGCGCTATTACTATATGGAGTACACCATGAAAATTAATAACAATTTTAACTGACTAAATGATTTGTATTAATTCAGAGAACGCTAAACATAGATCATTAAGACATTTCATCATTGGCCTCTCTCTTAACAGATCTGTGTGTAACTCTCTGTAAAACGAATGTAAATAAATTGTTGAAATATTATATGGGCCACCCGGATATTCAGAAAGCGCTATTACTATATGGAGTACACCATGAAAATTAATGACAATTCTAACTGACTAAATGATTTGTATTAATTCAGAGAACGCTAAACATAGATCATTAAGACATTCCATCATTGGCCTCTCTCTTAACAGATCTGTGTGTAACTCTCTGTAAAACGAATGTAAATAAATTGTTGAAATATTATATGGGCCACCCGGATATTCAGAAAGCGCTATTACTATATGGAGTACACCATGAAAATTAATGACAATTCTAACTGACTAAATGATTTGTATTAATTCAGAGAACGCTAAACATAGATCATTAAGACATTCCATCATTGGCCTCTCTCTTAACAGATCTGTGTGTAACTCTCTGTAAAACGAATGTAAATAAATTGTTGAAATATTATATGGGCCACCCGGATATTCAGAAAGCGCTATTACTATATGGAGTACACCATGAAAATTAATGACAATTCTAACTGACTAAATGATTTGTATTAATTCAGAGAACGCTAAACATAGATCATTAAGACATTCCATCATTGGCCTCTCTCTTAACAGATCTGTGTGTAACTCTCTGTAAAACGAATGTAAATAAATTGTTGAAATATTATATGGGCCACCCGGATATTCAGAAAGCGCTATTACTATATGGAGTACACCATGAAAATTAATGACAATTCAAACTGACTAAATGATTTGTATTAATTCAGAGAACGCTAAACATAGATCATTAAGACATTCCATCATTGGCCTCTCTCTTAACAGATCTGTGTGTAACTCTCTGTAAAACGAATGTAAATAAATTGTTGAAATATTATATGGGCCACCCGGATATTCAGAAAGCGCTATTACTATATGGAGTACACCATGAAAATTAATGACAATTCTAACTGACTAAATGATTTGTATTAATTCAGAGAACGCTAAACATAGATCATTAAGACATTCCATCATTGGCCTCTCTCTTAACAGATCTGTGTGTAACTCTCTGTAAAACGAATGTAAATAAATTGTTGAAATATTATATGGGCCACCCGGATATTCAGAAAGCGCTATTACTATATGGAGTACACCATGAAAATTAATGACAATTCTAACTGACTAAATGATTTGTATTAATTCAGAGAACGCTAAACATAGATCATTAAGACATTTCATCATTGGCCTCTCTCTGAACAGATCTGTGTGTAACTCTCTGTAAAACGAATGTAAATAAATTGTTTAAATATTATATGGGCCACCCGGATATTCAGAAAGCGCTATTACTATATGGAGTACACCATGAAAATTAATAACAATTCTAACTGACTAAATGATTTGTATTAATTCAGAGAACGCTAAACATAGATCATTAAGACATTTCATCATTGGCCTCTCTCTTAACAGATCTGTGTGTAACTCTCTGTAAAACGAATGTAAATAAATTGTTGAAATATTATATGGGCCACCCGGATATTCAGAAAGCGCTATTACTATATGGAGTACACCATGAAAATTAATGACAATTCTAACTGACTAAATGATTTGTATTAATTCAGAGAACGCTAAACATAGATCATTAAGACATTTCATCATTGGCCTCTCTCTTAACAGATCTGTGTGTAACTCTCTGTAAAACGAATGTAAATAAATTGTTTAAATATTATATGGGCCACCCGGATATTCAGAAAGCGCTATTACTATATGGAGTACAACATGAAAATTAATAACAATTCTAACCGACTAAATGATTTGTATTAATTCAGAGAACGCTAAACATAGATCATTAAGACATTTCATCATTGGCCTCTCTCTTAACAGATCTGTGTGTAACTCTCTGTAAAACGAATGTAAATAAATTGTTTAAATATTATATGGGCCACCCGGATATTCAGAAAGCGCTATTACTATATGGAGTACACCATGAAAATTAATAACAATTCTAACTGACTAAATGATTTGTATTAATTCAGAGAACGCTAAACATAGATCATTAAGACATTTCATCATTGGCCTCTCTCTTAACAGATCTGTGTGTAACTCTCTGTAAAACGAATGTAAATAAATTGTTTAAATATTATATGGGCCACCCGGATATTCAGAAAGCGCTATTACTATATGGAGTACAACATGAAAATTAATAACAATTCTAACCGACTAAATGATTTGTATTAATTCAGAGAACGCTAAACATAGATCATTAAGACATTTCATCATTGGCCTCTCTCTTAACAGATCTGTGTGTAACTCTCTGTAAAACGAATGTAAATAAATTGTTTAAATATTATATGGGCCACCCGGATATTCAGAAAGCGCTATTACTATATGGAGTACAACATGAAAATTAATAACAATTCTAACCGACTAAATGATTTGTATTAATTCAGAGAACGCTAAACATAGATCATTAAGACATTTCATCATTGGCCTCTCTCTTAACAGATCTGTGTGTAACTCTCTGTAAAACGAATGTAAATAAATTGTTTAAATATTATATGGGCCACCCGGATATTCAGAAAGCGCTATTACTATATGGAGTACAACATGAAAATTAATAACAATTCTAACCGACTAAATGATTTGTATTAATTCAGAGAACGCTAAACATAGATCATTAAGACATTTCATCATTGGCCTCTCTCTGAACAGATCTGTGTGTAACTCTCTGTAAAACGAATGTAAATAAATTGTTTAAATATTATATGGGCCACCCGGATATTCAGAAAGCGCTAATTTATTGGAGTACACCATGTAAATTAATAACAATTCTAACTGACTAAATGATTTGTATTAATTCAGAGAACGCTAAACATAGATCATTAAGACATTTCATCATTGGCCTCTCTCTTAACAGATCTGTGTGTAACTCTCTGTAAAACGAATGTAAATAAATTGTTTAAATATTATATGGGCCACCCGGATATTCAGAAAGCGCTATTACTATATGGAGTACACCATGAAAATTAATAACAATTCTAACTGACTAAATGATTTGTATTAATTCAGAGAACGCTAATCATAGATCATTAAGACATTTCATCATTGGCCTCTCTCTTAACAGATCTGTGTGTAACTCTCTGTAAAACGAATGTAAATAAATTGTTTAAATATTATATGGGCCACCCGGATATTCAGAAAGCGCTAATCTATTGGAGTACACCATGTAAATTAATAACAATTCTAACTGACTAAATGATTTGTATTAATTCAGAGAACGCTAAACATAGATCATTAAGACATTTCATCATTGGCCTCTCTCTTAACAGATCTGTGTGTAACTCTCTGTAAAACGAATGTAAATAAATTGTTTAAATATTATATGGGCCACCCGGATATTCAGAAAGCGCTAATTTATTGGAGTACACCATGTAAATTAATAACAATTCTAACTGACTAAATGATTTGTATTAATTCAGAGAACGCTAAACATAGATCATTAAGACATTTCATCATTGGCCTCTCTCTTAACAGATCTGTGTGTAACTCTCTGTAAAACGAATGTAAATAAATTGTTTAAATATTATATGGGCCACCCGGATATTCAGAAAGCGCTAATCTATTGGAGTACACCATGTAAATTAATAACAATTCTAACTGACTAAATGATTTGTATTAATTCAGAGAACGCTAAACATAGATCATTAAGACATTTCATCATTGGCCTCTCTCTTAACAGATCTGTGTGTAACTCTCTGTAAAACGAATGTAAATAAATTGTTTAAATATTATATGGGCCACCCGGATATTCAGAAAGCGCTAATTTATTGGAGTACACCATGTAAATTAATAACAATTCTAACTGACTAAATGATTTGTATTAATTCAGAGAACGCTAAACATAGATCATTAAGACATTTCATCATTGGCCTCTCTCTTAACAGATCTGTGTGTAACTCTCTGTAAAACGAATGTAAATAAATTGTTTAAATATTATATGGGCCACCCGGATATTCAGAAAGCGCTAATCTATTGGAGTACACCATGTAAATTAATAACAATTCTAACTGACTAAATGATTTGTATTAATTCAGAGAACGCTAAACATAGATCATTAAGACATTTCATCATTGGCCTCTCTCTTAACAGATCTGTGTGTAACTCTCTGTAAAACGAATGTAAATAAATTGTTGAAATATTATATGGGCCACCCGGATATTCAGAAAGCGCTATTACTATATGGAGTACACCATGAAAATTAATAACAATTCTAACCGACTAAATGATTTGTATTAATTCAGAGAACGCTAAACATAGATCATTAAGACATTTCATCATTGGCCTCTCTCTTAACAGATCTGTGTGTAACTCTCTGTAAAACGAATGTAAATAAATTGTTTAAATATTATATGGGCCACCCGGATATTCAGAAAGCGCTAATTTATTGGAGTACACCATGTAAATTAATAACAATTCTAACTGACTAAATGATTTGTATTAATTCAGAGAACGCCAAACATAGATCATTAAGACATTTCATCATTGGCCTCTCTCTTAACAGATCTGTGTGTAACTCTCTGTAAAACGAATGTAAATAAATTGTTTAAATATTATATGGGCCACCCGGTTATTCAGAAAGCGCTAATTTATTGGAGTACACCATGTAAATTAATAACAATTCTAACTGACTAAATGATTTGTATTAATTCAGAGAACGCCAAACATAGATCATTAAGACATTTCATCATTGGCCTCTCTCTTAACAGATCTGTGTGTAACTCTCTGTAAAACGAATGTAAATAAATTGTTTAAATATTATATGGGCCACCCGGATATTCAGAAACTAATCTATTGGAGTACACCATGAAAATTAATAACAATTCTAACTGACTAAATGATTTGTATTAATTCAGAGAACGCTAAACATAGATCATTAAGACATTTCATCATTGGCCTCTCTCTTAACAGATCTGTGTATAACTCTCTGTAAAACGAATGTAAATAAATTGTTTAAATATATGGGCCACCCGGATATTCAGAAAGCGCTAATTTATTGGAGTACACCATGTAAATTAATAACAATTCTAACTGACTAAATGATTTGTATTAATTCAGAGAACGCTAAACATAGATCATTAAGACATTTCATCATTGGCCTCTCTCTTAACAGATCTGTGTGTAACTCTCTGTAAAACGAATGTAAATAAATTGTTTAAATATTATATGGGCCACCCGGATATTCAGAAAGCGCTATTACTATATGGAGTACACCATGAAAATTAATAACAATTCTAACTGACTAAATGATTTGTATTAATTCAGAGAACGCTAAACATAGATCATTAAGACATTTCATCATTGGCCTCTCTCTTAACAGATCTGTGTGTAACTCTCTGTAAAACGAATGTAAATAAATTGTTGAAATATTATATGGGCCACCCGGATATTCAGAAAGCGCTAATCTATTGGAGTACACCATGTAAATTAATAACAATTCTAACTGACTAAATGATTTGTATCAATTCAGAGAACGCTAAACATAGATCATTAAGACATTTCATCATTGGCCTCTCTCTTAACAGATCTGTGTGTAACTCTCTGTAAAACGAATGTAAATAAATTGTTTAAATATTATATGGGCCACCCGGATATTCAGAAAGCGCTAATTTATTGGAGTACACCATGTAAATTAATAACAATTCTAACTGACTAAATGATTTGTATCAATTCAGAGAACGCTAAACATAGATCATTAAGACATTTCATCATTGGCCTCTCTCTTAACAGATCTGTGTGTAACTCTCTGTAAAACGAATGTAAATAAATTGTTTAAATATTATATGGGCCACCCGGATATTCAGAAAGCGCTAATTTATTGGAGTACACCATGTAAATTAATAACAATTCTAACTGACTAAATGATTTGTATTAATTCAGAGAACGCTAAACATAGATCATTAAGACATTTCATCATTGGCCTCTCTCTTAACAGATCTGTGTGTAACTCTCTGTAAAACGAATGTAAATAAATTGTTGAAATATTATATGGGCCACCCGGATATTCAGAAAGCGCTAATCTATTGGAGTACACCATGTAAATTAATAACAATTCTAACTGACTAAATGATTTGTATCAATTCAGAGAACGCTAAACATAGATCATTAAGACATTTCATCATTGGCCTCTCTCTTAACAGATCTGTGTGTAACTCTCTGTAAAACGAATGTAAATAAATTGTTTAAATATTATATGGGCCACCCGGATATTCAGAAAGCGCTAATTTATTGGAGTACACCATGTAAATTAATAACAATTCTAACTGACTAAATGATTTGTATTAATTCAGAGAACGCTAAACATAGATCATTAAGACATTTCATCATTGGCCTCTCTCTTAACAGATCTGTGTGTAACTCTCTGTAAAACGAATGTAAATAAATTGTTGAAATATTATATGGGCCACCCGGATATTCAGAAAGCGCTAATTTATTGGAGTACACCATGTAAATTAATAACAATTCTAACTGACTAAATGATTTGTATTAATTCAGAGAACGCTAAACATAGATCATTAAGACATTTCATCATTGGCCTCTCTCTTAACAGATCTGTGTGTAACTCTCTGTAAAACGAATGTAAATAAATTGTTTAAATATTATATGGGCCACCCGGATATTCAGAAAGCGCTATTACTATATGGAGTACACCATGAAAATTAATAACAATTCTAACTGACTAAATGATTTGTATTAATTCAGAGAACGCTAATCATAGATCATTAAGACATTTCATCATTGGCCTCTCTCTTAACAGATCTGTGTGTAACTCTCTGTAAAACGAATGTAAATAAATTGTTTAAATATTATATGGGCCACCCGGATATTCAGAAAGCGCTAATCTATTGGAGTACACCATGTAAATTAATAACAATTCTAACTGACTAAATGATTTGTATCAATTCAGAGAACGCTAAACATAGATCATTAAGACATTTCATCATTGGCCTCTCTCTTAACAGATCTGTGTGTAACTCTCTGTAAAACGAATGTAAATAAATTGTTTAAATATTATATGGGCCACCCGGATATTCAGAAAGCGCTAATTTATTGGAGTACACCATGTAAATTAATAACAATTCTAACTGACTAAATGATTTGTATTAATTCAGAGAACGCTAAACATAGATCATTAAGACATTTCATCATTGGCCTCTCTCTTAACAGATCTGTGTGTAACTCTCTGTAAAACGAATGTAAATAAATTGTTGAAATATTATATGGGCCACCCGGATATTCAGAAAGCGCTAATTTATTGGAGTACACCATGTAAATTAATAACAATTCTAACTGACTAAATGATTTGTATTAATTCAGAGAACGCTAAACATAGATCATTAAGACATTTCATCATTGGCCTCTCTCTTAACAGATCTGTGTGTAACTCTCTGTAAAACGAATGTAAATAAATTGTTTAAATATTATATGGGCCACCCGGATATTCAGAAAGCGCTATTACTATATGGAGTACACCATGAAAATTAATAACAATTCTAACTGACTAAATGATTTGTATTAATTCAGAGAACGCTAAACATAGATCATTAAGACATTTCCTCATTGGCCTCTCTCTTAACAGATCTGTGTGTAACTCTCTGTAAAACGAATGTAAATAAATTGTTTAAATATTATATGGGCCACCCGGATATTCAGAAAGCGCTAATTTATTGGAGTACACCATGTAAATTAATAACAATTCTAACTGACTAAATGATTTGTATTAATTCAGAGAACGCTAAACATAGATCATTAAGACATTTCATCATTGGCCTCTCTCTTAACAGATCTGTGTGTAACTCTCTGTAAAACGAATGTAAATAAATTGTTGAAATATTATATGGGCCACCCGGATATTCAGAAAGCGCTAATTTATTGGAGTACACCATGTAAATTAATAACAATTCTAACTGACTAAATGATTTGTATTAATTCAGAGAACGCTAAACATAGATCATTAAGACATTTCATCATTGGCCTCTCTCTTAACAGATCTGTGTGTAACTCTCTGTAAAACGAATGTAAATAAATTGTTGAAATATTATATGGGCCACCCGGATATTCAGAAAGCGCTAATTTATTGGAGTACACCATGTAAATTAATAACAATTCTAACTGACTAAATGATTTGTATTAATTCAGAGAACGCTAAACATAGATCATTAAGACATTTCATCATTGGCCTCTCTCTTAACAGATCTGTGTGTAACTCTCTGTAAAACGAATGTAAATAAATTGTTTAAATATTATATGGGCCACCCGGATATTCAGAAAGCGCTAATTTATTGGAGTACACCATGTAAATTAATAACAATTCTAACTGACTAAATGATTTGTATCAATTCAGAGAACGCTAAACATAGATCATTAAGACATTTCATCATTGGCCTCTCTCTTAACAGATCTGTGTGTAACTCTCTGTAAAACGAATGTAAATAAATTGTTTAAATATTATATGGGCCACCCGGATATTCAGAAAGCGCTAATTTATTGGAGTACACCATGTAAATTAATAACAATTCTAACTGACTAAATGATTTGTATTAATTCAGAGAACGCTAAACATAGATCATTAAGACATTTCATCATTGGCCTCTCTCTTAACAGATCTGTGTGTAACTCTCTGTAAAACGAATGTAAATAAATTGTTGAAATATTATATGGGCCACCCGGATATTCAGAAAGCGCTAATTTATTGGAGTACACCATGTAAATTAATAACAATTCTAACTGACTAAATGATTTGTATTAATTCAGAGAACGCTAAACATAGATCATTAAGACATTTCATCATTGGCCTCTCTCTTAACAGATCTGTGTGTAACTCTCTGTAAAACGAATGTAAATAAATTGTTTAAATATTATATGGGCCACCCGGATATTCAGAAAGCGCTAATTTATTGGAGTACACCATGTAAATTAATAACAATTCTAACTGACTAAATGATTTGTATCAATTCAGAGAACGCTAAACATAGATCATTAAGACATTTCATCATTGGCCTCTCTCTTAACAGATCTGTGTGTAACTCTCTGTAAAACGAATGTAAATAAATTGTTTAAATATTATATGGGCCACCCGGATATTCAGAAAGCGCTAATTTATTGGAGTACACCATGTAAATTAATAACAATTCTAACTGACTAAATGATTTGTATTAATTCAGAGAACGCTAAACATAGATCATTAAGACATTTCATCATTGGCCTCTCTCTTAACAGATCTGTGTGTAACTCTCTGTAAAACGAATGTAAATAAATTGTTGAAATATTATATGGGCCACCCGGATATTCAGAAAGCGCTAATTTATTGGAGTACACCATGTAAATTAATAACAATTCTAACTGACTAAATGATTTGTATTAATTCAGAGAACGCTAAACATAGATCATTAAGACATTTCATCATTGGCCTCTCTCTTAACAGATCTGTGTGTAACTCTCTGTAAAACGAATGTAAATAAATTGTTTAAATATTATATGGGCCACCCGGATATTCAGAAAGCGCTATTACTATATGGAGTACACCATGAAAATTAATAACAATTCTAACTGACTAAATGATTTGTATTAATTCAGAGAACGCTAAACATAGATCATTAAGACATTTCCTCATTGGCCTCTCTCTTAACAGATCTGTGTGTAACTCTCTGTAAAACGAATGTAAATAAATTGTTTAAATATTATATGGGCCACCCGGATATTCAGAAAGCGCTATTACTATATGGAGTACACCATGAAAATTAATAACAATTCTAACTGACTAAATGATTTGTATTAATTCAGAGAACGCTAAACATAGATCATTAAGACATTTCATCATTGGCCTCTCTCTTAACAGATCTGTGTGTAACTCTCTGTAAAACGAATGTAAATAAATTGTTTAAATATTATATGGGCCACCCGGATATTCAGAAAGCGCTATTACTATATGGAGTACACCATGAAAATTAATAACAATTCTAACTGACTAAATGATTTGTATTAATTCAGAGAACGCTAATCATAGATCATTAAGACATTTCATCATTGGCCTCTCTCTTAACAGATCTGTGTGTAACTCTCTGTAAAACGAATGTAAATAAATTGTTTAAATATTATATGGGCCACCCGGATATTCAGAAAGCGCTAATACTATATGGAGTACACCATGAAAATTAATAACAATTCTAACTGACTAAATGATTTGTATTAATTCAGAGAACGCTAAACATAGATCATTAAGACATTTCATCATTGGCCTCTCTCTTAACAGATCTGTGTGTAACTCTCTGTAAAACGAATGTAAATAAATTGTTTAAATATTATATGGGCCACCCGGATATTCAGAAAGCGCTATTACTATATGGAGTACACCATGAAAATTAATAACAATTCTAACTGACTAAATGATTTGTATTAATTCAGAGAACGCTAAACATAGATCATTAAGACATTTCATCATTGGCCTCTCTCTTAACAGATCTGTGTGTAACTCTCTGTAAAACGAATGTAAATAAATTGTTTAAATATTATATGGGCCACCCGGATATTCAGAAAGCGCTATTACTATATGGAGTACACCATGAAAATTAATAACAATTCTCACTGACTAAATGATTTGTATTAATTCAGAGAACGCTAAACATAGATCATTAAGACATTTCATCATTGGCCTCTCTCTTAACAGATCTGTGTGTAACTCTCTGTAAAACGAATGTAAATAAATTGTTTAAATATTATATGGGCCACCCGGATATTCAGAAAGCGCTATTACTATATGGAGTACACCATGAAAATTAATAACAATTCTAACTGACTAAATGATTTGTATTAATTCAGAGAACGCTAAACATAGATCATTAAGACATTTCATCATTGGCCTCTCTCTTAACAGATCTGTGTGTAACTCTCTGTAAAACGAATGTAAATAAATTGTTTAAATATTATATGGGCCACCCGGATATTCAGAAAGCGCTATTACTATATGGAGTACACCATGAAAATTAATAACAATTCTAACTGACTAAATGATTTGTATTAATTCAGAGAACGCTAAACATAGATCATTAAGACATTTCATCATTGGCCTCTCTCTTAACAGATCTGTGTGTAACTCTCTGTAAAACGAATGTAAATAAATTGTTTAAATATTATATGGGCCACCCGGATATTCAGAAAGCGCTATTACTATATGGAGTACACCATGAAAATTAATAACAATTCTAACTGACTAAATGATTTGTATTAATTCAGAGAACGCTAAACATAGATCATTAAGACATTTCCTCATTGGCCTCTCTCTTAACAGATCTGTGTGTAACTCTCTGTAAAACGAATGTAAATAAATTGTTTAAATATTATATGGGCCACCCGGATATTCAGAAAGCGCTATTACTATATGGAGTACACCATGAAAATTAATAACAATTCTAACTGACTAAATGATTTGTATTAATTCAGAGAACGCTAAACATAGATCATTAAGACATTTCATCATTGGCCTCTCTCTTAACAGATCTGTGTGTAACTCTCTGTAAAACGAATGTAAATAAATTGTTTAAATATTATATGGGCCACCCGGATATTCAGAAAGCGCTATTACTATATGGAGTACACCATGAAAATTAATAACAATTCTAACTGACTAAATGATTTGTATTAATTCAGAGAACGCTAATCATAGATCATTAAGACATTTCATCATTGGCCTCTCTCTTAACAGATCTGTGTGTAACTCTCTGTAAAACGAATGTAAATAAATTGTTTAAATATTATATGGGCCACCCGGATATTCAGAAAGCGCTATTACTATATGGAGTACACCATGAAAATTAATAACAATTCTAACTGACTAAATGATTTGTATTAATTCAGAGAACGCTAAACATAGATCATTAAGACATTTCATCATTGGCCTCTCTCTTAACAGATCTGTGTGTAACTCTCTGTAAAACGAATGTAAATAAATTGTTTAAATATTATATGGGCCACCCGGATATTCAGAAAGCGCTATTACTATATGGAGTACACCATGAAAATTAATAACAATTCTAACTGACTAAATGATTTGTATTAATTCAGAGAACGCTAAACATAGATCATTAAGACATTTCATCATTGGCCTCTCTCTTAACAGATCTGTGTGTAACTCTCTGTAAAACGAATGTAAATAAATTGTTTAAATATTATATGGGCCACCCGGATATTCAGAAAGCGCTATTACTATATGGAGTACACCATGAAAATTAATAACAATTCTAACTGACTAAATGATTTGTATTAATTCAGAGAACGCTAAACATAGATCATTAAGACATTTCCTCATTGGCCTCTCTCTTAACAGATCTGTGTGTAACTCTCTGTAAAACGAATGTAAATAAATTGTTTAAATATTATATGGGCCACCCGGATATTCAGAAAGCGCTATTACTATATGGAGTACACCATGAAAATTAATAACAATTCTAACTGACTAAATGATTTGTATTAATTCAGAGAACGCTAAACATAGATCATTAAGACATTTCATCATTGGCCTCTCTCTTAACAGATCTGTGTGTAACTCTCTGTAAAACGAATGTAAATAAATTGTTTAAATATTATATGGGCCACCCGGATATTCAGAAAGCGCTATTACTATATGGAGTACACCATGAAAATTAATAACAATTCTAACTGACTAAATGATTTGTATTAATTCAGAGAACGCTAATCATAGATCATTAAGACATTTCATCATTGGCCTCTCTCTTAACAGATCTGTGTGTAACTCTCTGTAAAACGAATGTAAATAAATTGTTTAAATATTATATGGGCCACCCGGATATTCAGAAAGCGCTATTACTATATGGAGTACACCATGAAAATTAATAACAATTCTAACTGACTAAATGATTTGTATTAATTCAGAGAACGCTAATCATAGATCATTAAGACATTTCATCATTGGCCTCTCTCTTAACAGATCTGTGTGTAACTCTCTGTAAAACGAATGTAAATAAATTGTTTAAATATTATATGGGCCACCCGGATATTCAGAAAGCGCTATTACTATATGGAGTACACCATGAAAATTAATAACAATTCTCACTGACTAAATGATTTGTATTAATTCAGAGAACGCTAAACATAGATCATTAAGACATTTCATCATTGGCCTCTCTCTTAACAGATCTGTGTGTAACTCTCTGTAAAACGAATGTAAATAAATTGTTTAAATATTATATGGGCCACCCGGATATTCAGAAAGCGCTATTACTATATGGAGTACACCATGAAAATTAATAACAATTCTAACTGACTAAATGATTTGTATTAATTCAGAGAACGCTAAACATAGATCATTAAGACATTTCATCATTGGCCTCTCTCTTAACAGATCTGTGTGTAACTCTCTGTAAAACGAATGTAAATAAATTGTTTAAATATTATATGGGCCACCCGGATATTCAGAAAGCGCTATTACTATATGGAGTACACCATGAAAATTAATAACAATTCTAACTGACTAAATGATTTGTATTAATTCAGAGAACGCTAAACATAGATCATTAAGACATTTCCTCATTGGCCTCTCTCTTAACAGATCTGTGTGTAACTCTCTGTAAAACGAATGTAAATAAATTGTTTAAATATTATATGGGCCACCCGGATATTCAGAAAGCGCTATTACTATATGGAGTACACCATGAAAATTAATAACAATTCTAACTGACTAAATGATTTGTATTAATTCAGAGAACGCTAAACATAGATCATTAAGACATTTCATCATTGGCCTCTCTCTTAACAGATCTGTGTGTAACTCTCTGTAAAACGAATGTAAATAAATTGTTTAAATATTATATGGGCCACCCGGATATTCAGAAAGCGCTATTACTATATGGAGTACACCATGAAAATTAATAACAATTCTAACTGACTAAATGATTTGTATTAATTCAGAGAACGCTAATCATAGATCATTAAGACATTTCATCATTGGCCTCTCTCTTAACAGATCTGTGTGTAACTCTCTGTAAAACGAATGTAAATAAATTGTTTAAATATTATATGGGCCACCCGGATATTCAGAAAGCGCTAATACTATATGGAGTACACCATGAAAATTAATAACAATTCTAACTGACTAAATGATTTGTATTAATTCAGAGAACGCTAAACATAGATCATTAAGACATTTCATCATTGGCCTCTCTCTTAACAGATCTGTGTGTAACTCTCTGTAAAACGAATGTAAATAAATTGTTTAAATATTATATGGGCCACCCGGATATTCAGAAAGCGCTATTACTATATGGAGTACACCATGAAAATTAATAACAATTCTCACTGACTAAATGATTTGTATTAATTCAGAGAACGCTAAACATAGATCATTAAGACATTTCATCATTGGCCTCTCTCTTAACAGATCTGTGTGTAACTCTCTGTAAAACGAATGTAAATAAATTGTTTAAATATTATATGGGCCACCCGGATATTCAGAAAGCGCTATTACTATATGGAGTACACCATGAAAATTAATAACAATTCTCACTGACTAAATGATTTGTATTAATTCAGAGAACGCTAAACATAGATCATTAAGACATTTCATCATTGGCCTCTCTCTTAACAGATCTGTGTGTAACTCTCTGTAAAACGAATGTAAATAAATTGTTTAAATATTATATGGGCCACCCGGATATTCAGAAAGCGCTAATTTATTGGAGTACACCATGTAAATTAATAACAATTCTAACTGACTAAATGATTTGTATTAATTCAGAGAACGCTAAACATAGATCATTAAGACATTTCATCATTGGCCTCTCTCTTAACAGATCTGTGTGTAACTCTCTGTAAAACGAATGTAAATAAATTGTTTAAATATTATATGGGCCACCCGGATATTCAGAAAGCGCTAATTTATTGGAGTACACCATGTAAATTAATAACAATTCTAACTGACTAAATGATTTGTATTAATTCAGAGAACGCCAAACATAGATCATTAAGACATTTCATCATTGGCCTCTCTCTTAACAGATCTGTGTGTAACTCTCTGTAAAACGAATGTAAATAAATTGTTTAAATATTATATGGGCCACCCGGATATTCAGAAACTAATCTATTGGAGTACACCATGAAAATTAATAACAATTCTAACTGACTAAATGATTTGTATTAATTCAGAGAACGCTAAACATAGATCATTAAGACATTTCATCATTGGCCTCTCTCTTAACAGATCTGTGTGTAACTCTCTGTAAAACGAATGTAAATAAATTGTTTAAATATATGGGCCACCCGGATATTCAGAAAGCGCTAATTTATTGGAGTACACCATGTAAATTAATAACAATTCTAACTGACTAAATGATTTGTATTAATTCAGAGAACGCTAAACATAGATCATTAAGACATTTCATCATTGGCCTCTCTCTTAACAGATCTGTGTGTAACTCTCTGTAAAACGAATGTAAATAAATTGTTTAAATATTATATGGGCCACCCGGATATTCAGAAAGCGCTATTACTATATGGAGTACACCATGAAAATTAATAACAATTCTAACTGACTAAATGATTTGTATTAATTCAGAGAACGCTAAACATAGATCATTAAGACATTTCATCATTGGCCTCTCTCTTAACAGATCTGTGTGTAACTCTCTGTAAAACGAATGTAAATAAATTGTTGAAATATTATATGGGCCACCCGGATATTCAGAAAGCGCTAATTTATTGGAGTACACCATGTAAATTAATAACAATTCTAACTGACTAAATGATTTGTATCAATTCAGAGAACGCTAAACATAGATCATTAAGACATTTCATCATTGGCCTCTCTCTTAACAGATCTGTGTGTAACTCTCTGTAAAACGAATGTAAATAAATTGTTTAAATATTATATGGGCCACCCGGATATTCAGAAAGCGCTAATTTATTGGAGTACACCATGTAAATTAATAACAATTCTAACTGACTAAATGATTTGTATCAATTCAGAGAACGCTAAACATAGATCATTAAGACATTTCATCATTGGCCTCTCTCTTAACAGATCTGTGTGTAACTCTCTGTAAAACGAATGTAAATAAATTGTTTAAATATTATATGGGCCACCCGGATATTCAGAAAGCGCTAATCTATTGGAGTACACCATGTAAATTAATAACAATTCTAACTGACTAAATGATTTGTATCAATTCAGAGAACGCTAAACATAGATCATTAAGACATTTCATCATTGGCCTCTCTCTTAACAGATCTGTGTGTAACTCTCTGTAAAACGAATGTAAATAAATTGTTTAAATATTATATGGGCCACCCGGATATTCAGAAAGCGCTAATTTATTGGAGTACACCATGTAAATTAATAACAATTCTAACTGACTAAATGATTTGTATTAATTCAGAGAACGCTAAACATAGATCATTAAGACATTTCATCATTGGCCTCTCTCTTAACAGATCTGTGTGTAACTCTCTGTAAAACGAATGTAAATAAATTGTTGAAATATTATATGGGCCACCCGGATATTCAGAAAGCGCTAATTTATTGGAGTACACCATGTAAATTAATAACAATTCTAACTGACTAAATGATTTGTATTAATTCAGAGAACGCTAAACATAGATCATTAAGACATTTCATCATTGGCCTCTCTCTTAACAGATCTGTGTGTAACTCTCTGTAAAACGAATGTAAATAAATTGTTTAAATATTATATGGGCCACCCGGATATTCAGAAAGCGCTATTACTATATGGAGTACACCATGAAAATTAATAACAATTCTAACTGACTAAATGATTTGTATTAATTCAGAGAACGCTAATCATAGATCATTAAGACATTTCATCATTGGCCTCTCTCTTAACAGATCTGTGTGTAACTCTCTGTAAAACGAATGTAAATAAATTGTTTAAATATTATATGGGCCACCCGGATATTCAGAAAGCGCTAATCTATTGGAGTACACCATGTAAATTAATAACAATTCTAACTGACTAAATGATTTGTATCAATTCAGAGAACGCTAAACATAGATCATTAAGACATTTCATCATTGGCCTCTCTCTTAACAGATCTGTGTGTAACTCTCTGTAAAACGAATGTAAATAAATTGTTGAAATATTATATGGGCCACCCGGATATTCAGAAAGCGCTAATTTATTGGAGTACACCATGTAAATTAATAACAATTCTAACTGACTAAATGATTTGTATTAATTCAGAGAACGCTAAACATAGATCATTAAGACATTTCATCATTGGCCTCTCTCTTAACAGATCTGTGTGTAACTCTCTGTAAAACGAATGTAAATAAATTGTTTAAATATTATATGGGCCACCCGGATATTCAGAAAGCGCTATTACTATATGGAGTACACCATGAAAATTAATAACAATTCTAACTGACTAAATGATTTGTATTAATTCAGAGAACGCTAAACATAGATCATTAAGACATTTCCTCATTGGCCTCTCTCTTAACAGATCTGTGTGTAACTCTCTGTAAAACGAATGTAAATAAATTGTTTAAATATTATATGGGCCACCCGGATATTCAGAAAGCGCTAATTTATTGGAGTACACCATGTAAATTAATAACAATTCTAACTGACTAAATGATTTGTATTAATTCAGAGAACGCTAAACATAGATCATTAAGACATTTCATCATTGGCCTCTCTCTTAACAGATCTGTGTGTAACTCTCTGTAAAACGAATGTAAATAAATTGTTGAAATATTATATGGGCCACCCGGATATTCAGAAAGCGCTAATTTATTGGAGTACACCATGTAAATTAATAACAATTCTAACTGACTAAATGATTTGTATTAATTCAGAGAACGCTAAACATAGATCATTAAGACATTTCATCATTGGCCTCTCTCTTAACAGATCTGTGTGTAACTCTCTGTAAAACGAATGTAAATAAATTGTTGAAATATTATATGGGCCACCCGGATATTCAGAAAGCGCTAATTTATTGGAGTACACCATGTAAATTAATAACAATTCTAACTGACTAAATGATTTGTATTAATTCAGAGAACGCTAAACATAGATCATTAAGACATTTCATCATTGGCCTCTCTCTTAACAGATCTGTGTGTAACTCTCTGTAAAACGAATGTAAATAAATTGTTTAAATATTATATGGGCCACCCGGATATTCAGAAAGCGCTAATTTATTGGAGTACACCATGTAAATTAATAACAATTCTAACTGACTAAATGATTTGTATCAATTCAGAGAACGCTAAACATAGATCATTAAGACATTTCATCATTGGCCTCTCTCTTAACAGATCTGTGTGTAACTCTCTGTAAAACGAATGTAAATAAATTGTTTAAATATTATATGGGCCACCCGGATATTCAGAAAGCGCTAATTTATTGGAGTACACCATGTAAATTAATAACAATTCTAACTGACTAAATGATTTGTATTAATTCAGAGAACGCTAAACATAGATCATTAAGACATTTCATCATTGGCCTCTCTCTTAACAGATCTGTGTGTAACTCTCTGTAAAACGAATGTAAATAAATTGTTGAAATATTATATGGGCCACCCGGATATTCAGAAAGCGCTAATTTATTGGAGTACACCATGTAAATTAATAACAATTCTAACTGACTAAATGATTTGTATCAATTCAGAGAACGCTAAACATAGATCATTAAGACATTTCATCATTGGCCTCTCTCTTAACAGATCTGTGTGTAACTCTCTGTAAAACGAATGTAAATAAATTGTTTAAATATTATATGGGCCACCCGGATATTCAGAAAGCGCTAATTTATTGGAGTACACCATGTAAATTAATAACAATTCTAACTGACTAAATGATTTGTATTAATTCAGAGAACGCTAAACATAGATCATTAAGACATTTCATCATTGGCCTCTCTCTTAACAGATCTGTGTGTAACTCTCTGTAAAACGAATGTAAATAAATTGTTTAAATATTATATGGGCCACCCGGATATTCAGAAAGCGCTAATTTATTGGAGTACACCATGTAAATTAATAACAATTCTAACTGACTAAATGATTTGTATCAATTCAGAGAACGCTAAACATAGATCATTAAGACATTTCATCATTGGCCTCTCTCTTAACAGATCTGTGTGTAACTCTCTGTAAAACGAATGTAAATAAATTGTTTAAATATTATATGGGCCACCCGGATATTCAGAAAGCGCTAATTTATTGGAGTACACCATGTAAATTAATAACAATTCTAACTGACTAAATGATTTGTATTAATTCAGAGAACGCTAAACATAGATCATTAAGACATTTCATCATTGGCCTCTCTCTTAACAGATCTGTGTGTAACTCTCTGTAAAACGAATGTAAATAAATTGTTGAAATATTATATGGGCCACCCGGATATTCAGAAAGCGCTAATTTATTGGAGTACACCATGTAAATTAATAACAATTCTAACTGACTAAATGATTTGTATTAATTCAGAGAACGCTAAACATAGATCATTAAGACATTTCATCATTGGCCTCTCTCTTAACAGATCTGTGTGTAACTCTCTGTAAAACGAATGTAAATAAATTGTTTAAATATTATATGGGCCACCCGGATATTCAGAAAGCGCTATTACTATATGGAGTACACCATGAAAATTAATAACAATTCTAACTGACTAAATGATTTGTATTAATTCAGAGAACGCTAAACATAGATCATTAAGACATTTCCTCATTGGCCTCTCTCTTAACAGATCTGTGTGTAACTCTCTGTAAAACGAATGTAAATAAATTGTTTAAATATTATATGGGCCACCCGGATATTCAGAAAGCGCTATTACTATATGGAGTACACCATGAAAATTAATAACAATTCTAACTGACTAAATGATTTGTATTAATTCAGAGAACGCTAAACATAGATCATTAAGACATTTCATCATTGGCCTCTCTCTTAACAGATCTGTGTGTAACTCTCTGTAAAACGAATGTAAATAAATTGTTGAAATATTATATGGGCCACCCGGATATTCAGAAAGCGCTAATTTATTGGAGTACACCATGTAAATTAATAACAATTCTAACTGACTAAATGATTTGTATTAATTCAGAGAACGCTAAACATAGATCATTAAGACATTTCATCATTGGCCTCTCTCTTAACAGATCTGTGTGTAACTCTCTGTAAAACGAATGTAAATAAATTGTTGAAATATTATATGGGCCACCCGGATATTCAGAAAGCGCTAATTTATTGGAGTACACCATGTAAATTAATAACAATTCTAACTGACTAAATGATTTGTATTAATTCAGAGAACGCTAAACATAGATCATTAAGACATTTCATCATTGGCCTCTCTCTTAACAGATCTGTGTGTAACTCTCTGTAAAACGAATGTAAATAAATTGTTTAAATATTATATGGGCCACCCGGATATTCAGAAAGCGCTAATTTATTGGAGTACACCATGTAAATTAATAACAATTCTAACTGACTAAATGATTTGTATCAATTCAGAGAACGCTAAACATAGATCATTAAGACATTTCATCATTGGCCTCTCTCTTAACAGATCTGTGTGTAACTCTCTGTAAAACGAATGTAAATAAATTGTTTAAATATTATATGGGCCACCCGGATATTCAGAAAGCGCTAATTTATTGGAGTACACCATGTAAATTAATAACAATTCTAACTGACTAAATGATTTGTATTAATTCAGAGAACGCTAAACATAGATCATTAAGACATTTCATCATTGGCCTCTCTCTTAACAGATCTGTGTGTAACTCTCTGTAAAACGAATGTAAATAAATTGTTGAAATATTATATGGGCCACCCGGATATTCAGAAAGCGCTAATTTATTGGAGTACACCATGTAAATTAATAACAATTCTAACTGACTAAATGATTTGTATCAATTCAGAGAACGCTAAACATAGATCATTAAGACATTTCATCATTGGCCTCTCTCTTAACAGATCTGTGTGTAACTCTCTGTAAAACGAATGTAAATAAATTGTTTAAATATTATATGGGCCACCCGGATATTCAGAAAGCGCTAATTTATTGGAGTACACCATGTAAATTAATAACAATTCTAACTGACTAAATGATTTGTATTAATTCAGAGAACGCTAAACATAGATCATTAAGACATTTCATCATTGGCCTCTCTCTTAACAGATCTGTGTGTAACTCTCTGTAAAACGAATGTAAATAAATTGTTTAAATATTATATGGGCCACCCGGATATTCAGAAAGCGCTAATTTATTGGAGTACACCATGTAAATTAATAACAATTCTAACTGACTAAATGATTTGTATCAATTCAGAGAACGCTAAACATAGATCATTAAGACATTTCATCATTGGCCTCTCTCTTAACAGATCTGTGTGTAACTCTCTGTAAAACGAATGTAAATAAATTGTTTAAATATTATATGGGCCACCCGGATATTCAGAAAGCGCTAATTTATTGGAGTACACCATGTAAATTAATAACAATTCTAACTGACTAAATGATTTGTATTAATTCAGAGAACGCTAAACATAGATCATTAAGACATTTCATCATTGGCCTCTCTCTTAACAGATCTGTGTGTAACTCTCTGTAAAACGAATGTAAATAAATTGTTGAAATATTATATGGGCCACCCGGATATTCAGAAAGCGCTAATTTATTGGAGTACACCATGTAAATTAATAACAATTCTAACTGACTAAATGATTTGTATTAATTCAGAGAACGCTAAACATAGATCATTAAGACATTTCATCATTGGCCTCTCTCTTAACAGATCTGTGTGTAACTCTCTGTAAAACGAATGTAAATAAATTGTTTAAATATTATATGGGCCACCCGGATATTCAGAAAGCGCTATTACTATATGGAGTACACCATGAAAATTAATAACAATTCTAACTGACTAAATGATTTGTATTAATTCAGAGAACGCTAATCATAGATCATTAAGACATTTCATCATTGGCCTCTCTCTTAACAGATCTGTGTGTAACTCTCTGTAAAACGAATGTAAATAAATTGTTTAAATATTATATGGGCCACCCGGATATTCAGAAAGCGCTATTACTATATGGAGTACACCATGAAAATTAATAACAATTCTAACTGACTAAATGATTTGTATTAATTCAGAGAACGCTAAACATAGATCATTAAGACATTTCATCATTGGCCTCTCTCTTAACAGATCTGTGTGTAACTCTCTGTAAAACGAATGTAAATAAATTGTTTAAATATTATATGGGCCACCCGGATATTCAGAAAGCGCTATTACTATATGGAGTACACCATGAAAATTAATAACAATTCTAACTGACTAAATGATTTGTATTAATTCAGAGAACGCTAATCATAGATCATTAAGACATTTCATCATTGGCCTCTCTCTTAACAGATCTGTGTGTAACTCTCTGTAAAACGAATGTAAATAAATTGTTTAAATATTATATGGGCCACCCGGATATTCAGAAAGCGCTAATACTATATGGAGTACACCATGAAAATTAATAACAATTCTAACTGACTAAATGATTTGTATTAATTCAGAGAACGCTAAACATAGATCATTAAGACATTTCATCATTGGCCTCTCTCTTAACAGATCTGTGTGTAACTCTCTGTAAAACGAATGTAAATAAATTGTTTAAATATTATATGGGCCACCCGGATATTCAGAAAGCGCTATTACTATATGGAGTACACCATGAAAATTAATAACAATTCTAACTGACTAAATGATTTGTATTAATTCAGAGAACGCTAAACATAGATCATTAAGACATTTCATCATTGGCCTCTCTCTTAACAGATCTGTGTGTAACTCTCTGTAAAACGAATGTAAATAAATTGTTTAAATATTATATGGGCCACCCGGATATTCAGAAAGCGCTATTACTATATGGAGTACACCATGAAAATTAATAACAATTCTCACTGACTAAATGATTTGTATTAATTCAGAGAACGCTAAACATAGATCATTAAGACATTTCATCATTGGCCTCTCTCTTAACAGATCTGTGTGTAACTCTCTGTAAAACGAATGTAAATAAATTGTTTAAATATTATATGGGCCACCCGGATATTCAGAAAGCGCTATTACTATATGGAGTACACCATGAAAATTAATAACAATTCTCACTGACTAAATGATTTGTATTAATTCAGAGAACGCTAAACATAGATCATTAAGACATTTCATCATTGGCCTCTCTCTTAACAGATCTGTGTGTAACTCTCTGTAAAACGAATGTAAATAAATTGTTTAAATATTATATGGGCCACCCGGATATTCAGAAAGCGCTATTACTATATGGAGTACACCATGAAAATTAATAACAATTCTAACTGACTAAATGATTTGTATTAATTCAGAGAACGCTAAACATAGATCATTAAGACATTTCATCATTGGCCTCTCTCTTAACAGATCTGTGTGTAACTCTCTGTAAAACGAATGTAAATAAATTGTTTAAATATTATATGGGCCACCCGGATATTCAGAAAGCGCTATTACTATATGGAGTACACCATGAAAATTAATAACAATTCTAACTGACTAAATGATTTGTATTAATTCAGAGAACGCTAAACATAGATCATTAAGACATTTCATCATTGGCCTCTCTCTTAACAGATCTGTGTGTAACTCTCTGTAAAACGAATGTAAATAAATTGTTTAAATATTATATGGGCCACCCGGATATTCAGAAAGCGCTATTACTATATGGAGTACACCATGAAAATTAATAACAATTCTAACTGACTAAATGATTTGTATTAATTCAGAGAACGCTAATCATAGATCATTAAGACATTTCATCATTGGCCTCTCTCTTAACAGATCTGTGTGTAACTCTCTGTAAAACGAATGTAAATAAATTGTTTAAATATTATATGGGCCACCCGGATATTCAGAAAGCGCTATTACTATATGGAGTACACCATGAAAATTAATAACAATTCTAACTGACTAAATGATTTGTATTAATTCAGAGAACGCTAAACATAGATCATTAAGACATTTCATCATTGGCCTCTCTCTTAACAGATCTGTGTGTAACTCTCTGTAAAACGAATGTAAATAAATTGTTGAAATATTATATGGGCCACCCGGATATTCAGAAAGCGCTAATTTATTGGAGTACACCATGTAAATTAATAACAATTCTAACTGACTAAATGATTTGTATTAATTCAGAGAACGCTAAACATAGATCATTAAGACATTTCATCATTGGCCTCTCTCTTAACAGATCTGTGTGTAACTCTCTGTAAAACGAATGTAAATAAATTGTTTAAATATTATATGGGCCACCCGGATATTCAGAAAGCGCTATTACTATATGGAGTACACCATGAAAATTAATAACAATTCTAACTGACTAAATGATTTGTATTAATTCAGAGAACGCTAATCATAGATCATTAAGACATTTCATCATTGGCCTCTCTCTTAACAGATCTGTGTGTAACTCTCTGTAAAACGAATGTAAATAAATTGTTTAAATATTATATGGGCCACCCGGATATTCAGAAAGCGCTATTACTATATGGAGTACACCATGAAAATTAATAACAATTCTAACTGACTAAATGATTTGTATTAATTCAGAGAACGCTAAACATAGATCATTAAGACATTTCATCATTGGCCTCTCTCTTAACAGATCTGTGTGTAACTCTCTGTAAAACGAATGTAAATAAATTGTTTAAATATTATATGGGCCACCCGGATATTCAGAAAGCGCTATTACTATATGGAGTACACCATGAAAATTAATAACAATTCTAACTGACTAAATGATTTGTATTAATTCAGAGAACGCTAATCATAGATCATTAAGACATTTCATCATTGGCCTCTCTCTTAACAGATCTGTGTGTAACTCTCTGTAAAACGAATGTAAATAAATTGTTTAAATATTATATGGGCCACCCGGATATTCAGAAAGCGCTAATACTATATGGAGTACACCATGAAAATTAATAACAATTCTAACTGACTAAATGATTTGTATTAATTCAGAGAACGCTAAACATAGATCATTAAGACATTTCATCATTGGCCTCTCTCTTAACAGATCTGTGTGTAACTCTCTGTAAAACGAATGTAAATAAATTGTTTAAATATTATATGGGCCACCCGGATATTCAGAAAGCGCTATTACTATATGGAGTACACCATGAAAATTAATAACAATTCTAACTGACTAAATGATTTGTATTAATTCAGAGAACGCTAAACATAGATCATTAAGACATTTCATCATTGGCCTCTCTCTTAACAGATCTGTGTGTAACTCTCTGTAAAACGAATGTAAATAAATTGTTTAAATATTATATGGGCCACCCGGATATTCAGAAAGCGCTATTACTATATGGAGTACACCATGAAAATTAATAACAATTCTCACTGACTAAATGATTTGTATTAATTCAGAGAACGCTAAACATAGATCATTAAGACATTTCATCATTGGCCTCTCTCTTAACAGATCTGTGTGTAACTCTCTGTAAAACGAATGTAAATAAATTGTTTAAATATTATATGGGCCACCCGGATATTCAGAAAGCGCTATTACTATATGGAGTACACCATGAAAATTAATAACAATTCTCACTGACTAAATGATTTGTATTAATTCAGAGAACGCTAAACATAGATCATTAAGACATTTCATCATTGGCCTCTCTCTTAACAGATCTGTGTGTAACTCTCTGTAAAACGAATGTAAATAAATTGTTTAAATATTATATGGGCCACCCGGATATTCAGAAAGCGCTATTACTATATGGAGTACACCATGAAAATTAATAACAATTCTAACTGACTAAATGATTTGTATTAATTCAGAGAACGCTAAACATAGATCATTAAGACATTTCATCATTGGCCTCTCTCTTAACAGATCTGTGTGTAACTCTCTGTAAAACGAATGTAAATAAATTGTTTAAATATTATATGGGCCACCCGGATATTCAGAAAGCGCTATTACTATATGGAGTACACCATGAAAATTAATAACAATTCTAACTGACTAAATGATTTGTATTAATTCAGAGAACGCTAAACATAGATCATTAAGACATTTCATCATTGGCCTCTCTCTTAACAGATCTGTGTGTAACTCTCTGTAAAACGAATGTAAATAAATTGTTTAAATATTATATGGGCCACCCGGATATTCAGAAAGCGCTATTACTATATGGAGTACACCATGAAAATTAATAACAATTCTAACTGACTAAATGATTTGTATTAATTCAGAGAACGCTAATCATAGATCATTAAGACATTTCATCATTGGCCTCTCTCTTAACAGATCTGTGTGTAACTCTCTGTAAAACGAATGTAAATAAATTGTTTAAATATTATATGGGCCACCCGGATATTCAGAAAGCGCTATTACTATATGGAGTACACCATGAAAATTAATAACAATTCTAACTGACTAAATGATTTGTATTAATTCAGAGAACGCTAAACATAGATCATTAAGACATTTCATCATTGGCCTCTCTCTTAACAGATCTGTGTGTAACTCTCTGTAAAACGAATGTAAATAAATTGTTTAAATATTATATGGGCCACCCGGATATTCAGAAAGCGCTATTACTATATGGAGTACACCATGAAAATTAATAACAATTCTAACTGACTAAATGATTTGTATTAATTCAGAGAACGCTAAACATAGATCATTAAGACATTTCATCATTGGCCTCTCTCTTAACAGATCTGTGTGTAACTCTCTGTAAAACGAATGTAAATAAATTGTTTAAATATTATATGGGCCACCCGGATATTCAGAAAGCGCTATTACTATATGGAGTACACCATGAAAATTAATAACAATTCTAACTGACTAAATGATTTGTATTAATTCAGAGAACGCTAAACATAGATCATTAAGACATTTCCTCATTGGCCTCTCTCTTAACAGATCTGTGTGTAACTCTCTGTAAAACGAATGTAAATAAATTGTTTAAATATTATATGGGCCACCCGGATATTCAGAAAGCGCTATTACTATATGGAGTACACCATGAAAATTAATAACAATTCTAACTGACTAAATGATTTGTATTAATTCAGAGAACGCTAAACATAGATCATTAAGACATTTCATCATTGGCCTCTCTCTTAACAGATCTGTGTGTAACTCTCTGTAAAACGAATGTAAATAAATTGTTTAAATATTATATGGGCCACCCGGATATTCAGAAAGCGCTATTACTATATGGAGTACACCATGAAAATTAATAACAATTCTAACTGACTAAATGATTTGTATTAATTCAGAGAACGCTAATCATAGATCATTAAGACATTTCATCATTGGCCTCTCTCTTAACAGATCTGTGTGTAACTCTCTGTAAAACGAATGTAAATAAATTGTTTAAATATTATATGGGCCACCCGGATATTCAGAAAGCGCTATTACTATATGGAGTACACCATGAAAATTAATAACAATTCTAACTGACTAAATGATTTGTATTAATTCAGAGAACGCTAATCATAGATCATTAAGACATTTCATCATTGGCCTCTCTCTTAACAGATCTGTGTGTAACTCTCTGTAAAACGAATGTAAATAAATTGTTTAAATATTATATGGGCCACCCGGATATTCAGAAAGCGCTATTACTATATGGAGTACACCATGAAAATTAATAACAATTCTAACTGACTAAATGATTTGTATTAATTCAGAGAACGCTAATCATAGATCATTAAGACATTTCATCATTGGCCTCTCTCTTAACAGATCTGTGTGTAACTCTCTGTAAAACGAATGTAAATAAATTGTTTAAATATTATATGGGCCACCCGGATATTCAGAAAGCGCTAATACTATATGGAGTACACCATGAAAATTAATAACAATTCTAACTGACTAAATGATTTGTATTAATTCAGAGAACGCTAAACATAGATCATTAAGACATTTCATCATTGGCCTCTCTCTTAACAGATCTGTGTGTAACTCTCTGTAAAACGAATGTAAATAAATTGTTTAAATATTATATGGGCCACCCGGATATTCAGAAAGCGCTATTACTATATGGAGTACACCATGAAAATTAATAACAATTCTCACTGACTAAATGATTTGTATTAATTCAGAGAACGCTAAACATAGATCATTAAGACATTTCATCATTGGCCTCTCTCTTAACAGATCTGTGTGTAACTCTCTGTAAAACGAATGTAAATAAATTGTTTAAATATTATATGGGCCACCCGGATATTCAGAAAGCGCTAATCTATTGGAGTACACCATGTAAATTAATAACAATTCTAACTGACTAAATGATTTGTATTAATTCAGAGAACGCTAAACATAGATCATTAAGACATTTCATCATTGGCCTCTCTCTTAACAGATCTGTGTGTAACTCTCTGTAAAACGAATGTAAATAAATTGTTTAAATATTATATGGGCCACCCGGATATTCAGAAAGCGCTATTACTATATGGAGTACACCATGAAAATTAATAACAATTCTCACTGACTAAATGATTTGTATTAATTCAGAGAACGCTAAACATAGATCATTAAGACATTTCATCATTGGCCTCTCTCTTAACAGATCTGTGTGTAACTCTCTGTAAAACGAATGTAAATAAATTGTTTAAATATTATATGGGCCACCCGGATATTCAGAAAGCGCTATTACTATATGGAGTACACCATGAAAATTAATAACAATTCTAACCGACTAAATGATTTGTATTAATTCAGAGAACGCTAAACATAGATCATTAAGACATTTCATCATTGGCCTCTCTCTTAACAGATCTGTGTGTTACGCTCTGTCAAACGAATGTAAATAAATTATTTAAATATTATGATATGGGCCACCCGGATATTCAGAAAGCTCTATTTAGTAGGTTAAACGGTGCCAAAAGTTCCGTAATGTGTAATCATTACCGGCAGGAATGACAATTTCTCTTAAGAAGTTTACGATTTATATCTAACTTCAATTAAATTTTGAACAATCCTGTATATTTGTGTTAATATTTTATGATATAAATCATAAATTTCTTAAGAAAAATTGTCATTCCTGCTGGTAACGATTACACAGTACGGAACTTTTGGTACCGTTTAACCCCAACTAAATAGAGCTTTCCGACTATCCTGTTGGCCCATATCATATTAAAAAAAGTTATTTTAAAAAATGAGAAATGAGATGATGGAAGAAATAATGAGAAAGTTGTTGTACCTCCATTGAATCTAAATAATGAAAAGAACACGGATTATGAAACAGCACATCCACATTGCACTCCTATTTTCCTAATAATATTTCTTCAATTTATTAAATGGGGGTTGATCTAATAGTATCAATAACTGGTAGGTTTACCTTATTTAATATTGTAATGTATTTGAATATTCTGCCAGTGGTGTTACCAGCTGGACATCTAACAGGTTGGCAACACTTCTGGCAACAATATCCTTTTTGTAAGTGAAAAGGGAGTTTGTCTGTAGAGTGAATAAAGATTTAAGTATTCTTCGTTTATTTTAACAATCCATCACAATTATTCCCCTTTAAAGGGGTTATATCTCCCTTATTATCCATTTTTGGAAATACATTTATATAAAAGAATTTGGATGTACTATTGGCAACAGAAACATCGGGAGACACTGTTGGCCTATCGTGTATACAGTAAGCACGTAAAGGTTGGAATAAATTCCGTAAAATCTTTACAAAGCAAGCGACAAAAATTCTCTGACACGTCGATTTTTAAATTTGTTTCTCAATTTGTTCATTTTAAAAAAAACGCTTACACACTTTTTTTTAAAAAGTTATGATGTCATCGGCAACTTTTTTTTTACGGCAACCCCTATTTTTAAAAATGTCATTTGAAAGAGCACATTTTTCTGCATACAGTATGTTAAATTCTATGGCATGTTGCAATCATCACCAAAATCTCAATTCGCTGCGTCTCGCTTATCAAAATTTTAAATAATGTGACAACTGAATGTGAATGACTGTGAACTAACGTGACAGCCAAGTCCACGTGTCTATGAAAAAAAGCGTAAACATGAAAAAAGTGGAAGTCATAAAACAGTTCCTCTAGCAGGGTTCGAACATAAGTAATACACGTGTGTACTATGAATGTTAAATTGTTTTTTTCTCGATAATTTCGTCATGCAACATGCTATAGAATTTAACGTACTGTATGCAGAAAAATGTGCTCTTTCAAATGACATTTTTTAAATGGGGGTTGCCATTAAAAAATTTTGCCAATGACGTCAAAACTTTTTAAAACAAGTTTGTAAACATTTTGTTTAAATGAGCAAATTGAGAAATGAATTTAAAAATCGACGTGAGCGAATTTTATTAAACAAAGCAGTACCAATTCGTGACGTTTTGTGAAAAATATATAAATATCGGAAATAAATCAAAGCAAACTTACTAATCCTGGTCATCCAAGGAGTTTTTCGGATACATCTTCCAGCTCTCAAATAACCCCAAAAAACAGTAACAAACAACTCTTCAATCGACTGGCCAAGGTAGTCGGTCCATAAACCTGAAAACCGAAAATAAAAATGAGGAAGTTATTGATGTTCTTAAATCTACATATTCGAAATCAAATTATGAACACCCTGTAGATGAGAATTTAAATTCTAATACATCATTTGAAATTTCGTATCTAGCTTAATCGGCTGTCACAATAAAAGGTTTAAAATTATCTTTAATTTGAAAAATATGGCATAACATCCGTCAAAATTTCGAAAAAATTTGGATTATTTCAAAAACCGCTCAAAAGAAGTACATGTTACGATAGTTCATTGGAAAGCTCTTGATTGTTTAAATGTTAATTGTGGCATTTCATAAATTATGTCTTCCTTTTCTTTTTTGGGATTTATCACCACATGTCTTGAGATTCCTATCCAAAAAAAGTTGATTTATCTAAAAAATATTCAAATTAACCAGTTTAAAACTGGGCAATAACCTCAACGCCTTTGACGTAATGTCAGAGGATCAGTTAGAGGGTGTTTTTTGACAACTAATAGGAATTAAATTAATACAAAAATACTGCGCCGACGTTTCGGAAACTATATCCGTTTCCTTTTTCAAAGTTTAGGCTTTAACTTTTTATGTAACGTGTAGAATAACACGGCATAAAATAAAAATTGTTTATATCATTTCCATAGATACTTACCAATAGAAATGTTGAAAAATATACTAAATAATATTAATTTTATTGAGTTCTTCTCTCAACATTGGTAACCAAGTTGAACAAAATTCTACCGAACAATTTGATACGCATTTATCTTCATTAAGTAAAATTATTGCAGATTCTTTGATTTTTCTTTTCTTTGTTGTCTGCTTGTTTGGTCAAAATATTTGCTGAATCCCATTTTATCCTGTGATCGTTTTCCCAAGCATGTTCACAAATTTTAGATTTTTCAATATCACCTTTCTAATATAACTTTTGTGCTCGCCCAATCGTACATTAAGTGGTCTAGATGATTCCCCCACATAATGTTTATTACGCTCGCACGAGATACTGTATATACAATTTTTTGAATTTTGTTCAGGATTTAATGGTTTCGTTTTTGTCAATATGGATCTTAAAGTATTATTTGTTTGAAAAATTGTCCTAACGCCAAATTTTTTACCGACACGACGTAATTTCTCAGATAAACCTTTTATATATGAAATTAATGTCGAATAATGAAATTCTGGTTTTGGTTACACCGGATTGTTAACTCTATTTTCAATGTTCATGAAAGTCTAACTAAATTTAAATTTTAACTCAAACCAGTCTTTGGACGTTAAAAGAGGTGTTATAAAATGTTTGTATGATAGGGCAAAAATAATTTCTTTTAATGATGAATTATTCAAACATGAAAGGCAATTTGTCAGGGAAATTTTAATTAATAATGAATACCCGAAGGAATTTGTTGATAAGACTTTCATGAACATTGAAAATAGAGTTAACAATCCGGTGCAACCAAAACCAGAATATCATTATTCGACATTAATTCCATATATAAAAGGTTTATCTGAGAAATTACGTCGTGTCGGTAAAAAATTTGGCGCTGGTACAATTTTTCAAACAAATAATACTTTAAGATCCATATTGACAAAAACGAAACCATTAAATCCTGAACAAAATTCAAAAAATTGTATATACAGTATCCCGTGCGAGTGTAATAAACATTATGTGGGTGAATCATCTAGACCACTTAATGTACGATTGGGCGAACACAAAAGTTATATTAGAAAAGGTGATATTGAAAAATCTAAAATTTGTGAACATGCTTGGGAAAACGATCACAGGATAAAATGGGATTCAGCAAAAATTTTGACCAAAGAAGCAGACAACAAAAAAAGAAAATCAAAGAATCTGCAATAATTTTACTTAATGAAGATAAATGCGTATCAAATTGTTCGGTAGAATTTTGTTCAACTTGGTTACCAATGTTGAGAGAAGAACTCAATAAAATTAATATTATTTAGTATATTTTTCAACATTTCTATGGTAAGTATCTATGGAAATGATATAAACAATTTTTGTTTTATGCCGTGTTATTCTACACGTTACATAAAAATCTAAAGCCTAAACTTTGAAAAAGGAAACGGATATAGTTTCCGAAACGTCAGCGCACTATTTTTGTACTAATTTAATTCCTATTGTCAAAAAACACCCTCTAACTGATCCTCTGACATTACGTCAAAGGCGTAGAGGTTATTTCCCAGTTTTAAACTGGTTAATTTGAATATTTTTTAGATAAATCAACTTTTTTTGGCTAGGAATCTCAAGACATGTGGTAATAAATCCCAAAAAAGAAAAGGAAGAGAAATAAGCTCTTGATATTTTCTAATCAATTTTGGAATTACACGTAAGGGTGTTCCATCCAACTGAAAATACTTTTGGACGAAGCAGTGTTTTATGTCTATCTACAATAGCCAAGGAGTTATGGAAGAAATATGCACTATACGGACACCCTGTGTATTAATGACCTACCTAAATACTTTACAGAAAACTGATGTATGCTGACGACAATTCTTTAATTGCGTCAGAATTAATAAAAAAGCCGCAAAAGAACGTATCGCTTAGAACTTACCAATACCATATTGTACAATAAATTTTTCCGTTTATAGAAATCCGTGTTGGGACTCATTATCCCTAAAATCTTTTATACGAGATGCTATTTTTTGCCGTTTGTGCCTTTGTTATGGATATTTGTTAAAATGTACTATTGTGTGGACTGTAATTCGTGGCAATACGAAATATAATGGTGCAATCAGAAATTACTGAACTTACCTAGTAGTAGTTGAAGATACCATAAATACATGCACTAAACTGCCTATCAAATCCAAAGGAAGAAGGAAATGGGTAATTTGGTGGATAAATTGGGATGTAAGATTTGACACGAGTACCTACTACTAAGGCCGTTAGAACTATTCAAGAGCATGAATTCAAAGCAATGTAAACTACACTCAAAGCGATATTACTGGTTACTATTTTACTTATTTAAACAATTGTCTCTATTGAACTAATGGAACAGTTAACTGCTCTTTCACTTCTATGCGAAATTCCAATTTTTTTTGCTTCTAGAAAAATCCGCTACTTTTTTACACATTTTTTTGGTCTCTCTTTTTACCTATAAATGTTTTTACTCAAAGTAATAGATTTATATTTATTGGTCTTGTGGCTAGGCAACACATTACACTCTCAGGGCCGTAATAAAAGAAATACCAGAGCAAACACCAACCTTTACGTGCTCACTGTATCTACTATAATTTTTATCTTTAAATCTAACTGAATTATTCTTTTCTAAATTAATTGAGAGAAAAGAGCATTTACGTTAGTGCAACTTGAATTTTGAGATGACCTAATCTGGAGATAATTTAAATTTTGGCTACAAAATGAATGAACTTTTCATATAAAGACGGACAAATAAGTGGTATCGCCACAGAATAAAAAGCAATCAGAATTACGACTCTGGTTTGGCGCGTAAATCATTGGGTCGTTTTCAAAAAAGTTGCATAATCAGTGTCCCACACTGAATAGCAAATAAAATCAACATTTTTGGGGAAAACTAAATATTTTAAACAATGTTCGGTATGTTTTGATTAAATGCATATTAAAGAATATCTTGAATATTCGAAAGAAATAGACCTTATAGAAGCGTTAGAAGATCTCGTATCCTATGGAAGACAGCCGAAAAGTGCGAAATGTGTTCTTGTCATTTTAATAAGGGGTCTGTACTATAACTGGAAATTCCCACTGGCATATATTTTTTCAAATTCAGGAGTGAAATACGCTCAACTGATAAACATACTTAACGACACAATAACAAATATACGTAATGCCGGATTGATGGAATATTTTTGAAAAAAAAAATTGAAAGAATATATTTTCAACAGAATTTAAAACAACAACTAATGAAGAAGATGGAAAAAAAAACTAAATAAACTCAATTTGTTGTCTAATGTTTGCGAAATACACTATCAACATGTAATTGACATTCTATTAAACTGCAAATTAAAATCTTCGAAAAAAATGCTAAACTGAGTATATTGCAAAATGTTTAGAAACAGGCTACAAAACAGACAATATAATTTTATCTAGAAATAGTAATTATTTAAATATCTGTAATTTTTTAATATTTTCAAAATTAAATGCAAAATTTTTAAAAACCAATTTCGAGGAACAATTATTAATTCTTGTTTTTTTAACATTAATATTAAATATTTTATTATTTGAAAACAAATATTTTCATACTTATAATTCTAATAAGATTTCTCTACCAAAACCTTAAAACAGAAAAGATAGTTAGTAGGTTCATATTAAGTAGGTACAGGGTGTCCCAGTTAACGCGTTATGCTCTATTTTCGGTAGTGTTTAAGATAAACATTTGGTTCAACAGTCGGTCTGATGTAGTTTTTTTCGAGGAATCCGATGCCATTAAGAAACAAACAATTGAACAAAAAAAAGTTATGGTCCAAAAACCAATTTTATTAAAAAATTCAAAATGGCGGATTTTTGCTTTTTCTTAATTGACTAATAAAGGTTAGTAAAAAAATGCAAGTAAATTTTAAATATCACTTATCACAATAAAATCATAAGTTTGTAAATATAATGGTGCGTAAAATTCCCTTACTGTTACTATAATATTTACAAATTTATGATTTTATTTTTTATAAAGAAGAACATCATTTCTGTGTAAACCGGAAGTGATATTTAAAATTTACTTGCATTTTTTTACTAACCTTTTATTAGTCAATTAAGAAAATGCAAAAATCCGTCATTTTAAATTTTCAATAAAATTGGTTTTTGGACCACAACTTTTTTTTTATGTTCAATTGTTTGTTTCTTATCGGATTCCTCGGAAAAACTACATCAGACCGGCTGTTGAACCAAAACTTTATCTTAAACACTACCGAGAAAATAGAGCATAAGGCGTTAACTGGGACACCCTGTACATACTTATGTATTATAAAAAATGTAAACAAAAACAGGCGATAGAAGAGCTTAAAAAAAAAGATTTTATTATATAAATATATGCTCAAAACTGCTTACTTTGTGAGATACCGAGTGTTGAAATTTCAACTTTTCATCGGTTTTTATTTTTTATCCTCAAAACGGGAAAGATATCTCAGTCAAATTTGGCATATGATAGTTTTGGATAGAACTACATTCATTAGTGTGCTCTTTCATATTAATACAAGATCCAGTGGCGTACAAATCGGCGACAGCTGATCCCCTTTTGAAAAAAAGTGGACGCCCCTGTGTTTCTTCAAAGATTTATAATAATTTTTATAAACGTTTGTCATTTCTAAATAAATTAACTCTCTACAAGTGTTGACCAAAATGTATTTGTTTTTACGTTATTGCACATATACATATACAGGGTGTTCCCAGTTTCTTGTAGCAGGACTTTAACAGTCGATAGACATTTGAAAATTATTAAAAAAAGTTCATATAAACATAGGTTGAGAAATGCTTAGTTTTCGAGATACAGGGTGTTAAAGTTTGAAAATAAATATGGATTTATATTTATATTTCCAGAATGCTAAGAAGCATCGAATCCAAACTTAACCAATTCTTTACATACAATTTAGAGGCTTATTTTAGAATAACAAACTACTACTTTACTTAACCATGGGCGTAGATATATGGATTTACTAAGGCTCTTTTTTACAAAAAAGTAGTACGCCACTGATATTTTCATATGTTTCTAGTTTAATTCGATAAAGCAAGAAAAAACAAAAATTGAATGTCTCTTTGCACTTTTTGATATGACAAGCCGTTGTTCATAAAATTTACATTTAATCTTTTGATGCGCGCCTCTGGACGAATTTTAGACAAACTTGAAGTCGCTCAGAATTTCACCAAATTTGATGGTGCGAAAAGTCTATTAAAAAGAAAGAATGAAACATTTAAAATATTTATTGTAAAAGTTTATTATCATGTAAATCAAAATTTTTATAACACAAATGTATTAAAACGCGACGGTCGAACTAAAATAAATTATTAGACACACAAACACAAAAGCTAGCAACATGTAAAAGTGTCTTACTTCATTACAAGCATCATTAGCGATGTTTCATTCTTTCTTTTTAAAAGACTTTTCGTATCATCAAATTTGGTGAAATTCTGAGCGACTTCAAGTTTGTCTAAAATTCGTCCAGATGCGTGCATCAAAAGATTAAATATACATTTTCTGAACAACGGCTTGTCATATCAAAAAGTGCCAAGAGACATTAAATTTTTGTTTTTTCTTGCTTTATTGAATTAAACTAGAAACATGGGAAAATATCAGTGGCGTACTACTTTTTTGTAAAAAAGAGCCTTAGTAAATCCATATATCTACGCCCATGGTTAAGTAAAGTAGTAGTTTGTTATTCTAAAATAGGCCTCTAAATTGTATGTAAAGAATTGGTTAAGTTTGGATTCGATACTTCTTAGCATTCTGGAAATATAAATATAAATCCATATTTATTTTCAAACTTTAACACCCTGTATCTCGAAAACTAAGCATTTCTCAACCTATGTTTATATGAACTTTTTTTAAATAATTTTCAAATGTCTATCGACTGTTAAAGTCCTGCTACAAAAAACTGGAACACCCTGTATAATAATATTTTACGTCGTTGTGAAAAATATGTTGAGGCCAATGCGGTAGTCATTTTGAACATTTGTTACATTAATATAATTTATAATTAACTATGAATTTATAAACGTTATCTTATACCTAATTTGACAGATATCTTTTCCCGTTTTGAATATAAAAAATAAAAACCGATAAAAATTTGAAATTTCATGCAACACTCGCTATCTCACAAACTAAGCAGTTTTGATTACAGTATACTCCGGTTATAACGTACCCTCTAAGGACTAATGTTTCAGTACACTATTACCGGAAGTACATTATGTATATTATATTATTGTTAATAATAATGTACATACATATTCATAGTTGTAATGTTGATAGTTTTGATGAGACTCTCAATAAAGTATAGGTATACATATTTTTTTTGTTGAATTATTTCTTATAATTTATCTTATATATGACTGATGGTCGAGATGGTAGCGTACCTGCCTCTCACCCAAAAGTCCCGGGTTTGAATCCCGGTCGAGGCAATGGAAAATACTGTGAGAGGGATTTTTTCCATTATACACGGATGTTGGATGTGCGTCCCTTTTAAATAAACGATCAATTTTCGCCAAAATCGAAGGTCTGCACAAAATAAATTTATAAAATTACATTTTCCTCTCTTATTTAAACTAAAATATTTGTTATACAAAATTTTGTGATTCCATGGTTGATTAATATGAAATAAATAATCAAAAATAAATAATTTCAACATCAGATTAAGTAATTTTTATTTCTGAGGTTTCTGTGAAAAAAATCAGTCTGTATACATTTTTCTCAAATTCTGATAATAAATTATGTAACTACATTAAAAAAAACCTCTGCCTATTATGGGATCAAAACTTCCTCCCCGTGTGGTGGAGTTTATAACAAAAGTAATTTTTGACGTATTTTGTTTTTTGACGCATTTTGTTTTTTTGTACGTATTTTGTTTTTTGGCGTATTTTGTGTATTTCAACATTTGGACACAATATTATAATGAGTTGTATATCAGATCCTATATATTTATTATCTTTCTTCACGAATAAATTTTTTTGTGGACCTATTTTGCTCATCAACGAACTCAATCTTTTCCTTGACCTCTAGAACGTGTGTACCAAATTTGAAAGCTTTATTTCAAAAAAAGAAATTTTTGTGTATCGTCATAATTCGTCGAAAATCGTCCAGAAATGCAACAAAAATTTTCAAAATTTTTTTCACGAATACATATCTTCCTCACTTTTGGTGAGGAAGTAATTAACGAAATTGTTTATTTTTTTATCACAGTACATCAATAAACAGAACATTAATAATCCTGTCGTTATTAGGAAAGCCGTAGGAAATTTAATTTTACAATAAAGAAAATGTAGGGAGGCAGAAGGCTTTCATTTTGAAAATAAGTTATAAGGTTATTGTATGTTCTGTGAATTTGTTGTTTATAATGTTCCGTTTATTGATGTATTGTGATTAAAAAAAAATGATTTCGTTAATTTTTAAATGTAGTTCCACAATTTATTATCAGAATTTGAGAAAAATGTATACAGACTGATTTTTCACAGAAACCTCAGAAATAAAAATTACTTAATCTGACGTTGAAATTATTTATTTCATATTAATCATGCATGAAATCACAAAATTTTGCAAAAAAAATATTTTAGTTTGAATAAGAGAGGAAAATTAAATTTTATAAATTTATTTTGTGCAGACCTTCGATTTTGGCGAAAATTGATCGCTTATTTAAAATTCACCCAAAGTGTGGCAAAACAACAAAATACATGTTTTCAATCACTTTTGTATGTAGTTTCATAATTCAGTATTAAAATTTAAAAATCACGTACACGGTGAATTTTTTCATAGGAGCCCTAAAAATAAAAATTAGTTGAGCCGGCCCTGGAATTTTCTGTCTTTGATTATGCATGTAAATTGACAAATAATAGTATATTATATACCCACAATACGAACTGATTCTAGTGATTAGTTTAAAAGATATTACCTTAAGAAGTATTGGGCAAAACTCATAAATCAACCTGTAGATCAATAAAAAAAAGGCTCAGGTTTTTTTCAATAGTCATTTCTAATTCACCTAAGTGAACTCTATCTACCATAACATTTTGTCCCTTTCCTCGTGAATCACCCTGTATAACGACAGTGATGTCATCAACGCTTTTTATAGGATAATAATGTATTTTCCAAAATATCTAGTTTTTCACTATTTTAAACTATGTATATTAATTTTTATTATTGTCTTCAACATGTGAATTGTTGGAAACACTCAAAAATGAATGTAAATGTTAAAAAGTAGCAATTTCAAGTCCCAAGAAATTAATCATAAGTTTTCCAAAAAAGTACCGGGCCATGAAGCCCAAACAGGTATTGATTTTAAATCGACGAGTTGCAGGCCATCAAATGGCCCCAGCCCCCTTAAGACGCATTTACAGGCCCATATTTATAAAAACTTCTTTTTATATTTAGTCACGGAGAATCAGCTTTATTGGCATGGATTTCATTCATTTACAATAAAATAATTCTGTGCAAATGCGGACGAAGATTTCTTACGATCACAATACTTTCGTTATATTAGGTATACATATTATTATACAATCATAATAATATAACAAAGTAAAAATGTATTGAGAAAATATGCATGTTTTTATAATACCTATATTTTGAAATATTTTGATATTTTCATATAAGACAATTTTACCTACTCTGCAGTCGCCGTATTTATTGGCTATTTTTTCATAACTTTAAACTTGGCAATATACACATTGCTTGTTATAAAATGAAAATTTCAGCAAGTGGACTGTAGACTAAATTTTAATCAATATATAATAACTCACCAGGTATATGGGCTGCACAGATGCACCATGCACTATGAATTAGATATAGGAGGACTAAGGATAAAATGGAAAACAAATGAACCTATATTTAATATCAAATAATTATCACTAATACACCCTATGGTTATTACAATTATTTCAATAATAATGAAAAGCAAATTAACTATCTAAGCAATTGTACTACTTTGTATGAAACTTTTAATTCATCTGGTTCAACCCAAAACAAAAAAATCATATTTCTTTCTTTACACAAAAAAGGCAAATAAAAAGCCGAGCAGCATGCCTTCAAGGAGGAACAATATTTTTAATTTAAATTATAGGTACTGTATTATATGTGGCCTAACTACACATACCTACCAAATCTCATGAAAGTATATTGACGGTCTCAAGTTATCATGACAGATTACAAACCAACGTGCAAGTATTTTAAACTGTTATTTGGATATTTGTTACTAGATTCTTTTCAGAATAACATAATTTTTTAAAGTGAAAAATTTTTAATCAAAATGCAGTTTTTTTAAAATAAGTACAAAATTTATGTATGTTATTATTTTTATTCGCGTTTTTTAAATGATTTTAGATTTCTGAGTCACTGTATTTATAAAAACAAAATTATTTTTAGGCACTCCTTGTTAGCAAACACGAAAGGAAAGAAATTTAGTAAATGAATGAATTACCGATCTATACTCGTCAAAATTTGCTTCGGGACACCTTAAAATGGACCAAGATTTACAACGCTGTAAAACTGTCAAAAATGTATGGATTTGTGCCGGCTTTTTAGCGTTTCAAGGGAAATTTAATTGGCTTTCATCTTACCTATTTAACTCTAAGATAAAGTTACAAAAACATGTTTATACAGGGTGTCAAACGAATGCCTGTTTTTTTCAGTTAATTTTTATCTTGATCACAGCGTTAACCAAACACCCTGTATATTAGAATTTTATAAAATTTGTTTGTCTTGTGTCTGGTTTAAAACATTTTTTGAATTGTGCTCCTATCTTTTTTGTAAAAAAAGATACAGAGGTTTTAGTAAAACGTTACATAACGGATGGATTTGATTATTAAAATTTAGGTATATCGTGATTGACCACAAAGAGCACGTATTGTAAACGAGTTTTTTTACCAAGAGGGTATAAACCGCATGTGGTAGTCTGCATTATCATCAGATTTAAACCCTACAGAGCAAATTTGGGATGTTCTACAGAGACGAATATCTAGTTGAAACCATCAACCTGATACATTGCGAGAACTTAGAGAAGCCCTTGTAGAAAAGTAGAACAAAATTCCAAACGAGATAATAAATAATTTGGTTCAGAACATGTCACAACAGAACGTTGCAGAGATTTATAACATCCAGAGGTGGCCTAACTCATTGCTATAATTACATTACGGTTAAGTTTTAATGTTTAATATTGTTAAATAAAAGATATTAATGTTAATGTGAGTCCTTATGATTATAAAAGTAAAAAATATTGAGATTTATTATTTTATTGTAAAAATGTAACATTTTATTAAAACCTCTGTATCTTTTTTTACAAAAAAGATAGGAGCAAAATTCAAAAAATGTTTTAAAGCAGACACATAAGATAAACAAATTTTATAAAATTCTAATATACAGGGTGTTTGGTTAACGCTGTGATCAAGATAAAAATTGACTGAAAAAACAGGCATTCGTTTGACACCCTGTATAAACATGTTTTTGTAACTTTATCTTAGAGTTAAATAGGTAAGATGAAAGCCAATTAAATTTCCATTGCAATGCTAAAAACCCTTCACAAATCCATACATTTTTGACACTTTTACAGCGTTGTAAATCTTGGTCAATTTTAAGGTGTCCTGAAGCAAATTTTGACGAGTATACTAAAAAGAAAATTATTTATAGACAAAAAATGATTTCTACTAAATTAGAGTTGTTATCAGTTACAAAATATTCCCGTGAAGTAAAATAAAAGAACACGCGCGGATCAACTAGCTACTGGTGCTAATTCATTGGCCATGCCATGCGCGTTGAGATACACATTTTATATTTGGCAACAACGGAATAACTATACACTAAAAGTAATCATTTATCGTTTTGTACCATATCCAAATCGCCTGAGCATGGCCCCGAAGCAATTTGGGCCCATTTGCAGCCAATTTTCCATTTTTTATCAAATAATATTAAAACTTCATTATGTAATACAGGTATTTTTCCAAAAATGTATTTTACGCCTAAAATTCATAAACCTACTTTACCACTTAGGCCCATAGTTAGTTTCATAGGTTCTACCAATTTATAATTTATCAAAATATGTTAGTGATCTTTCAAATTTCGCATCTTTAAAAGATGAAAAATAATTAAAAACTCATTCGAATTTGCAGAATTCATTAAAGAACAAATCATACCAAATAATCACATATTAGTATCCTTAGATGTAGTATCTTTATTCACAAATATACCTATAGATTTAACAATAAACATTATCAAAGATAGATGGCATTTAATTGAGCAAAATACAACAATCTCTTTAGAAATATTTTTGGAACTATATCAATTTTGCACTGAAAATAACTATTTTAATTTCAATGGAGAATTTTTCAAACAAATTTATGGACTAGGAATGGGAAATTGTATGTCTCCAATTTGTTCGGACTTAGTTATGTCACAATTACAGGAAACGTGTTTAAGTAAACTGACTTTTAATGTCCTTATTTTCGAAAGGTATGTTGACGATATTTTTTTAGTTATACCTAAGGACAAAATCGAAGAACTTGTGAATGTCTTTAACAGCTTTCATGAAAAATTTCAATTCACCATAGAAATTGAGAAACATAATAAAATTTCGTTTTTAGATACAGAAATTATAAGAACACCTGAAAATTCAATACTTGTTGACTGGTACCATAAACCTACTTTTTCTGAAAGGTTTTTAAATTTCAATTCGCAACATTCTATTAAAAGTAAACTGAACATAATTAATAATTTAAAATATAGAGCTATTAACTTATCTAGTCCCCAATTTCTTAAAAAAAACTTAGAACTGATTAAAACCTATCAATTAAAAATAATAATCCAATATCATTAATCAGTAGAATATTAAACATTAACAATAACAGTCGACCAATTAGACTTGCACCAACAGAACAAGCATTTTATTATAAACTTCCATATGTATGTAATGTACCAACACCCTGTATATTGTTTTTGTATAAGAAGTAATCCGTAAATATTAGTTAGATACAAATTTGAATACCTAATCATATTGTTTAGAGATAAGAAGTTGGCGACTAATATCGTTAAGATACGATTATTAACAATAGATTTTAAATAACTTGTTTACTAATACCATAAGATAACTCTAAGGGATATTTAGATTGTCTTTTAGTAATTACCCTAAGGAAACTTTGTATTTCCGTTGTCATAATGTTATCTGTTTGTATACCAATTAAGGATGAAAATAACAGCGATAACAGGACACAGAAAGAACCCTCTTGCACTTGGAACGAACATTCTAATTCAAGCTCTGATTCGAGACAGTTGATAATTCTAATATTCAAACTATAATTTTAAGATAGTCATTCATTCCAATTCCAAGTTACTTCGAGTTCTTTTCAAGTACTGTTACGTGCATAATACTGTAATAACTTGTATATATTTTAATCATCAACCACAATAAAGTAGAAGTTAGTGTCACTGGTGAGTTTTATTGAGGAGTCCATTACATGTAAAACATCTTTCAGAAAAGTTAAAAAAAAGTCCTAACGTCAAACGAAATAAATATAGCTTTTAAAAGTGAAAATATGTACTGTCAAAAATAATTTTTTTACTAAATTAAAAACTAAAACTCCAATAGACTTACAATCGAATTTAATATATAAAATACCTTGTAAAAATTGTAATAAAAGTTATGTGGGTCAAACAAGTAGGTATCTAAAAACAAGAAAAAAAGAACACACGAGAGACGTTAAAAACAAAAATATGATAAATATTACATCTTTAGTGGAACATTGCAAATTTTTAGATTATGAATTAAACTTTGACCAAATCACAATAATAGGCAAACGATCTAATCTAGACAAAAGAAAATTTCAAGTAATGATAAACAAAGAAAATTTCAAGTAATGATAAACATAAAAAAATTCGAATCAGTAAATTCAAGAAAAGACATAGAAAATTTAAAATCTTGTTATTTCAATTTAATTAATAAGATGAAAACTTAACGACATAATACACATTTTTAAAAGTAATAAATAACCTTTTTACGTATTTTTGTTCCTCTCTACTTTAAGTTGTTTACTTATTACATAAACAACCCAAACACTTTTTCATCCCTTATACAGTAAACTTAATATTGCATAGAAACAGTCTCATTCGTATCACAGCTTTCACGCGAAAAACACACTTTTTAATAATTTTATAAGCAGTTATTATATAGAGAGTAATTTTTCAACAAACTCCAGATATCTAAGTAGTATGTTCCTGCAATTAAGTTGTTTATGCATGAGAAACACTAAATTTTAATGTAAGTAATTGTTTATGATATTGTTTTTATTGATTTTAAATATACAGGGTGTTTCAAAGTTAAAGGGACATACGATACTTGTGGATAGAGGGCACTTTGGCGGTTCCAAATTACCCGGCATTAATGCATCCATCGTCCTTTCTTACTGAGATACAGGATGTTTCATTGATTTTGGCCAAATCTTTCTTTGGTCATAACTTTTGAACCACCCTGTATAATCGGTTCATACTTAGAATATATGGTTCACTTGTTTTACTTGATAAAACCTCATATAAACCAAAATCAAAATCCAGGTCTGGCTTTATAAAAAACTGACAATATGTTGTATGTGAAAATCAACACCCTGTATGGCAAAATTTTGTAGATCTGTTAGATCTGATAGATCTGGTAGATCTGATTGAAATCCGGTGACCTAGCGGGCCATTTCGACCTATCCACATATTTGGAAAATTGTCATTTAGGAAATTTCTAACAATAATCCTAAAATGGGGTGGAGCGCCATCATGCTGGAAATACATTCCTGCAATATTTTCATTTACCATTGACACGGGTAAAAATTTTTGCAGAAAGTCTAAATAAAGTTCACCTGATGATATATCAGGGAGGATATGTGGCCCAATTAATTTTTTTGTTAATTAAACACTAAAATAAATTTTTAAGTTCTAACTGTCTCGGCCATTTCAATGAAATTGGATTTACGGCAATTAATTAAGGTTGATGAAGGAAATGCGCACACAAATTAAGTGAGCTACTCTATTTAATTTTTTCCGCTCTTTTCGAATATCGAAACAGATCTACAAAATTTTGCCATACAGGGTGTTGATTTTCACATACAACATATTGTCAGTTTTTTATAAAGCCAGACCTGGATATCGACTTTGGTTTATATGAGGTTTTATCAAGTAAAATAAGTGAACCATATATTCTAAGTATGAACCGATTATACAGGGTGGTTCAAAAGTTATGACCAAAGAAAGGTTTGGCCGAAATCAATGAAACATCCTGTATCTCAGTAACGATAGATGCATTAATGCCGGGTGATTTGGAACCGCCAAAGTGCCCTCTATCCACAAGTATCGTATGTCCCTTTAACTTTGAAACACCCTGTATAATTATTAAAGTGCCTAAAATAAGTACGTATTTCCTTCAATATGTATACCTATAATAATTAAGTAATTGTTTAAATATTATTTCTATATTGTTTAAATGTTATTTGTGGCATTTCATAAAGTATTTCTTTCCTTTTCTTTTTTTGGAATTTATTACCACATTCCTCGAGATTCCTATCCAAAAAATTCGATTTATCTAAAAAATATTCAAATTAACCAGTTTAAAACAGGGAAATAACCTCTACGCCTTTGACGTAATGTCAGAGGATCAGTTAGAGGATGTTTTTTGACAACTAATAGGAATTAAATTAATACAAAAATACTGCGCTGACGTTTCGGAAACTATATCCGTTTCCTTTTTCAAAGTTTAGGCTTTAGATTTTTATGTAACGTGTAGAATAACACGATTAGTCGAGCACAAAAGTTATATTAGAAAAGGTGATTTTGAAAAATCTAAAATTTGTGAACATGCTTGGGAAAACGATCACAGGATAAAATGGGATTCAGCAAAAATTTTGACCAAAGAAGCAGACAACAAAAAAAGAAAAATCAAAGAATCTGCAATAATTTTACTTAATGAAGATAAATGCGTATCAAATTGTTCGGTAGAATTTTGTTCAACTTGGTTACCAATGTTGAGAGAAGAACTCAATAAAATTAATATTATTTAGTATATTTTTCAATATTTCTATGGTAAGTATCTATGGAAAGGATATAAACAATTTTTATTTTATGCCGTGTTATTCTACACGTTACATAAAAATCTAAAGCCTAAACTTTGAAAAAGGAAACGGATATAGTTTCCGAAACGTCAGCGCAGTATTTTTGTATTAATTTAATTCCTATTAGTTGTCAAAAAACACCCTCTAACTGATTCTCTGACATTACGTCAAAGGCGTAGAGGTTATTTCCCAGTTTTGAACTGGTTACATAATTTGAATATTTTTTAGATAAATCAACTTTTTTTGGCTAGGAATCTCAAGACATGTGGTAATAAATCCCAAAAAAGAAAAGGAAGAGAAATAAGCTCTTGATATTTTCTAGTCAATTTTGGAATTACATGTAAGGGTGTTCCATCCAACTGAAAATACTTTTGGACGAAGCAGTGTTTTATGTCTATCTACAATAGCCAAGGAGTTATGGAAGAAATATGCACTATACGGACACCCTGTGTATTAATGACCTACCTGAATACTTTACAGAAAACTGATGTATGCTGACGACAATTCTTTAATTGCGTCAGAATTAATACCAAAGGCGCAAAAGAACGTATCGCTTAGAACTTACCAATACCATATTGTACAATAAATTTTTCCGTTTATAAAAATCCGTGTCGGGACTCATTATCCCTAAAATCTTTTATACGAGATGCTATTTTTTGCCGTTTGTGCCTTTGTTATTGATATTTGTTAAAATGTACTATTGTGTGGACTGTAATTCGTGGCAATACGAAATATAATGGTCCAATCAGAAATTACTGAACTTACCTAGTAGTAGTTGAAGATACCATAAATACATGCACTAAACTGCCTATCAAATCCAAAGGAAGATGGAAATGGGTGATTTGGTGGATAAATTGGGATGTAAGATTTGACACGAGTACCTACTACTAAGGCCGTTAGAACCATTCAAGAGCATGAATTCAAAGCAATGTAAACTACACTCAAAGCGATATTACTGGTTACTATTTTACTTATTTAAACAATTGTCTCTATTGAACTAATGGAACAGTTAACTGCTCTTTCACTTCTATGCGAAATTCCAATTTTTTTTCCTTCTAGAAAAATCCGCTATTTTTTACACATTTTTTTGGTCTCTCTTTTTACCTATCAATGTTTTTACTCAAAGTAATAGATTTATATTTATTGGTCTTGTGTGGCTAGGCAACACATTACACTCTCAGGGCCGTAATAAAAGAAATACCAGCGCAAACAGCCTTAATAACAACTGGTATTATGAACGCTACAAAATGGTATTTCACCGAATCAAGAGTTTTCCAAATATTAATAATTATTTTTAGCAGATGACGTGCAAACAATATTACAGATTGTAAATGTCAGTAGTGTTCGCGTTACTAAAAGTCGTGCTAAAAGTTCAACAGTGTTTCATGCAAAAATTTTTATTTTGAAATATAACGGCAGGTTTACAATAATAATGCTCCTATTGATCAAATAACCATTAACTGATTTCAAAGGCTGTTTTACGTTTTACATTAGCAAATATTATATCGATAGATATCGAACAGTTATCTTGATCAGAATGGATGATTTTAAAGAAAAGTAAATCGTGCAACAGAGTACATAATCATATCATTATAGCTTTCTTTGCAAGACAAAGTATAGAATACAATATGGCTTTCTTTGTAGTCCCTCAAAAATATTTAAAAAAATAATAAAATAGTAAAGATAAAACTCTTAATTTGAATTTCCTTCTAAATAATTTTTGGTGGTTCCTTTTTTCACACCTATCACTATTTTTTAAACGCTTTCGAGAAGTTACAAAAAAGTGAAGGGATCACTTTTTTGTGTTTCAGAACACTCTTGAAAGAATGAACATATCACATATCTATCTACGAACGTTATAAAATCTTACCCAAAATGCCAAAAGTCGATTTGTAAACCATTTTCGTTCATCTTTCAACGACCATACCCAAAATTAGAGAATGAATGTTCCACGTCACAACCTCCACCATATGCTATTGCGAAACACCAAGAACAACGGAACAGGCAAACGCCATCGCCAAAGTAGGCTGTGGCCAAAGGGCCCAACAAAAAAAACAAAACCCACAGAGTCCACCGTTATTCGTCAAATGTCAAATTTCAAAAATATCAACAGAACTTTTCGATTAATAACTAACCAGTTGACACCCGGTTTTGCAACCACACGTGAACTTTATGGTTTTACGGTTTGTTAATTACTAGTTCAATATTAGTTGCATTTTTCAATGTAAACGGTTTAAAAATTAGAAATCTAGTATACGTATTATAGAAATGCCACTAAAAAAATGGCTAATATTAATAAAAAACGTGTGAACTTTTCGATCATATAAATTGATGTGAAACTTCTTGGAATTCTTAGATAAAAATATAATTTTTTCTGGCGCTTTGATTTCACAACCCAAAAGGATTTTGAATTAGAAGATTGATCAGCTCTGCAATGTTTGACAGCGAGACGTAATTCCTGACATCACAAACGGTGGATTTCCTATAATTTTCTATATTAAATTATACATTTAAACTAGCAATGTTCTCTCAAACTGCAGCTACATATTAAGTACAGCGCATTTTGAGTGTTTTAAACGTTTCTAGAACCTACATATGACTTTATTAAGAATATTTTTAGTATATTCTCCAAACATAATTTGTTTATGAAATAAGGACTTCTGGGTACTGCTTTAGTAAATCCTGCAGGGCTGGAATCTCTGATGTAATCGTAGCACCGTCGTAGTTTCCACAAACACCAAAACACTAATATTGCTCTAGATGCGCGTTTCGCCAATCAAGTTGACATCATCTGGAGATAGTTAGAATTCAAATCATTTACATCGTATCTGAATTATAACAATTCGCAAGTGCAGCGTTACTGTGTTGGTGTTTGTGGAAACCTAGAATCTTCATCAATAATCAATACAAGACTCCCCTGTCTTCTGATGACTGTAACATTTCAGAAGGGCATTAAGGAGATGGTAAATCGTATGATGAAGAAGTGACGACGGATTTAGTGTTCTTGGGAAAGAGAGTAAAATTTCTAAGTTTGGTTATAGACAAATTTGAACTTTCCCAAGACAGTTATCGGTAACAGGAGGAAAATAACGATTTATAGTTGGGCCAAAAAGAGTAGTCAGTAGAGCCAGGGGCGTACGGATTTACGAATTTCATAAATTCCATAATTCGAACAAATGAAAGCGGATTGTGTTAATTATGCATGAGTATGAGTTACCATGTCTTAAATTTTAAATAATATGCTTACATCTGGCAATATTATCTCCACGAATTAGGTATAGCAACGCAGTTGAACAATGCACACCCTTTGCGTTGCAGCATATGTGACGCCACTGAATGCGCTATCTAGACTCGCTGGACGACCTTTACAATAGTCGAACAAATTATTGGGTATAAAAGCGGCACGTTCAAGCATGTACTATATTTGGTTGACTATACCAATTAAACATAATGACCTAGTTGTGGTTTTCATCTTTGGTAGGCGGATAAAACTTGATATATTTCTCTGAATTATATGGGATTATATGGTAAAACGAGCTGCCGCTTCTGTATTCCATAACAGCTAAATACTTTGAAGAATTTCCGGTGAATTTTTTGCTCTACTGACTACTCTTTTTGGCTTTAGTATAGGTGATTTAACTACTAACACGAACAATCAAAACTCAAATGAATCCAATAGTGGCGTCAGAGAGAAAGAAATAGATAAACAGCAGGATATAACCAGGGTAGTAGAAATGATACAAAGAAATTGAAGAAGAGCTGACATATTTGAACGAATGTTTATTTGCCATAGCTCAACAGCAAATACCGCTACCGCTTGTAAGTACAAATTCTTATTCCCACCCTGTAATGCCTAATTTGTCAAGAAATATAAGTTTCTTTGATGCAGAAAAAGGATACGCAGTTGCCCATGACTAGATATATAGTCTAGAAGCTGTATCATAACGACTATACACCATGTGCGAGAGTTAGATGCTTGGCAAACATTTATTGTAGCATCGTTCAGAAAAACTTTTGTAGGAGTGCAGATTATGGTAGTGTTGATTGTTCAGAGTAATACATCAGTGAATATGGTTTTATAGTTTCTTTATTAAGATTTATGTAAAGATATAAAATACAGCTGTCAATATAATAAAATTACATTAGTTACCACAATCACTCTTTTTTTTTTCTAAAACATTTTCACAGCTAACTTAAAGAATATAAGCATCATAGATTTAATTATTATTCTCAACACCTGCAGAGAAGGCAGAAAAAGTAAAACTAACAAAATAAAAGTAAAACTGAAGAAAAGAAACAGCTTAAAAATAAAAGTAACAAAGTAAAAGTAATACAGTTAAAATGTCCCTAGATGAAATTAGTCATATTGAAAAATTAAAAGATTGTGAATCTTTTCAAATATGGAAGTTCCAGATAGTAATATTATTTAAAGCCCATGGATTACATATGATATTATAAATGGTAATATAAATTTGTTAAATTTAACTAATGATGAAGAGAAAGCAGATTGGAAACGAAAGGATGCTAAAGCGCAGAAGGCAATAATAACGTCAATTGATAAGAAACTGTTAATGCATATTATAAATTGTGAAAATTCGAAAAAGATGTTTGATAAATTATGTACAATTTTTCAAAAGGATAATGAACAACAAAAATGCAGCTTGTTACAAGAATTCTTTAATTTTAAATTTGAAAAAGGGTCTGATATATCTTTGCACATCAGTAAATTGGAAAACCTAACATACAGATTAAAATCTTTAAATCAGACTATAGATGATGAAATGCTAATGTCGAAAATATTAACAACTTTACCAGAACAATATAAACATTTCTGTACAGCTTGGGATTCTACATCCATTACTGAAAAAAACTTTAACACAGCTTACCTCAAGATTGATAGCAGAAGAAGAAAGAAATAAAGTAAAAAGTGAAAGCGAAGAAGCTGTAGCATTTAAATCTATAGAAAAGAATTATTTAATGTGTAAACGAAACAATAAATTTTATAACAAGAAGGAAACAATGAATATGGAAAAAAAATGTTATAAATGTGGTAATCCAGGACATTATGCCAGATCATGTTATAAAAAGGAAAGAAATCCACCTTGTAAAATTTGTAAGAAATCAAATCATTTGGAACAAGACTGTTTTTTTCGTAAAAAGGAAAAATATAAGCAAGAAGAAAGTAGGGTTACATTTTTATCACTTAAAGAGAAAAATGAAGCTAAGGGGTTCATAGTGGACTCGGGTTCCTCATCACACATGGCAAATAACAAAGAGCTGTTTGATTACATAAAAGAAATAAAGTCAGATATTTTAGTAGCTAAGAAAAATGAAACGATGGAACCAAAAGGTAAAGGAAATATTGAAGGAAGTTCCTGCATACTTAACGACGTATTGTATGTTCCAGAATTAAGTAAAAATTTGTTGTCAGTTAATGCAATTACAGAAAATGATGGAGAAGTAACCTTTACTAAATAAAAAGTAATAGTAACAAAACAAAACAAGAAAATATTAGAAGGAGAGAAACAAGAAAATGGTCTTTATATGATAAATATTGATATCTTGAAGAAAGAAAAAGTGAAGAAAGAAAATGATGAAGAAGATAATGAATTATATGTCAAAGTTAACCTAGAAATTGATGAAGGAAATTATGAAAATGTTAAAAATAATAATGAAGAATTGCAAGAAAATGTGGAAATACAAGAAATCGATGAAGAAAATGCCGAAATACAAGAAAATTATGAATGTTTGGGAGAAGGTAGAAAAAGAATCAGTGTAAGACCAAAGAAATTTGATGATTATGTTATGTTAACATATCAAGAAGCAATAACTGGGCCCATAACCTGTTCAGAGTAATACATCAGTGAATGTAATTTTATTATATTGACAGCTGTATTTTATATCTTTACATAAATCTTAATAAAGAAACTATAAAACCATATTCACTGATGTATTACTCTGAACATTGATAACACCAATAAATTGATTTGATTTGAGAATAGTACAGAATCGCAGTTAAAACTGACGTCTACATTTTATTTACTTATGAGAAAAGTACATTTCGTAAAATTCACGAGCGCTCGTATAACCGGGCATTAGTTGGTTAGTATTTAATCGAAAAGTCCTGTTAACATGATTGAATTGGACGAATGACAGCTATATAACAGCTAACTTCACGTTGTTACGTTTGGCCTCGTGAAGTGGAGCAATTATTTATTATTTAATACATTATTAATTATTACTATTATTTATTTATCTATGCCTGGAATGGTTGGGTCTTGGGGCGACTCTAGGTTCATCAACGCTGCGTGTGGAGCGAGTATTTATTCTCAAATTTTGGACGACCACGTTGAAAGATGAGCGAAAACGGTTTACAAATTGGACTTTGGGTAAGATTATTATTTTTTTAAATATTTACGGGGGTTAGAAAGAAAGCCATACCGTAAAGTAAAATGGTATATTTTATATTTATTATTTATATAAAGAATTCTATACCAGTAGTTGTATACTACGTTTTAATAATTTTTATTATTTATACAAATACTTTGCAAGTATTTGTAGAAAGAGACGCCTTTTCAAAAGAAGTGGCTGTGCAAAATGCTTGACGCTGCTTTGCAAACGGGTAAAATTTAATCAAGATGTTTAGAATAAACAGCTTCTTTTGTGGTATTATAGACAAATAGTTTCTGTTGGTATTAATTATGGCATTAACGGCAATAAAATAGTTTTTAAAAGCATCTCGTATTAAAGGAGGTTTACATTGGAAATTTTGTTCAAATGGGAATATGCTAGACAGGTGTTTGAACAATTAATGTAAAATCTGGTTGGCTCGTAGATTAGTATTCCGATATTAAATGTTCGTAGTAAAAGATTGACGAAAGCTGCGTTAAATTTATTATTACAAGATCTAATAACATGTCTCATTAAAATTTACAAGTTTCCAGTAACTCGGTTGATATTTTTTTACTAAATTTAATTTCTATTTTAGGTGTACGGTCGGACTAAATTTTGAAGAACAGCCAGTCGATTGAAAAAATGTTACTGTTTTACCGTAAAACTTCTTGGATGACCAGGATTAGTAAGTTTGGTTTAATTTATTTCTCATATATTTTTGACAAAACGTTATGAATTATACTTTTTTTAAAAAAAAAAAAACCTATAAGGCAAAGCTGGCTGATTTTTACAGGCATTCACTAGTGCAACATTCAAAAAATGAAACACAATTTTCAAATAATATTTCTTGCATTTTACTGAATGGGGATAATGGGCGATTCTACGGAAAACGTCAGTTTCTTTTGTTGTTTTTCTATTTTTGTAAATAATATATATTGGATAATCATACAATAGAAAAATACTTATTAAACAATTCTACCTTAATGGCCCAAATTTGAAAACAGCATTTTACGAAAAATAATGATTTTTGATTCTAAGGAAATCACGGAACTGAGTCGTACTTGAAACGGAGCTGAAAAGGCTGGTAAGGTGATATTTATATTAAAACTGTTTATCAAAGAAATGTTTTATTGATTCAATAATATAAAAAATATGAAACATGTTCGTTTACTCAGTAGGCAACAAAAACGTTTATAAAAAATATTTTAACACTGCAAGTGTTATACAAGACCATGGAAGTTTTTGAACACAACAAGATAAAAAGAACACTTTAAGAACATACAGAATTATATAATTAGAATTTCCAGACCACAATTTAATCAAAGATTTATATTTTTGGGGTATTAGGTCCAATTTAATTGAAACGCTATTACATTAACTTGCCGACGTTTCGGTATAATTTATTACCGTCCTCAGGGCACTGTAAGGATATAAATTAATTATTGTAAATTTTTTGGCATATAATAAAATTTTATAAAATGAACCCAAAATATAGAAATAATATTTAAACAATTACTCTATCATTATAGTTATACATATTGAAGGAAATACACATACTTATTTTAGGCACTTTAATAATTATATATTTAAAATCAATAAAAACGATATCATAAACAATTACTTACATTAAAATTTAGTGTTTCTCGTGCATAAAGAACTTAATAGCAGGAACATACTACTTAGATATCTGGAGTTTGTTGAAAATTACTCTGTATATAATAACTGATTATAAAATTATTAAAAAATGTGTTTCTTGCGTGAAGGCTGTGATACGAATGAGACTGTTTCTATGCAATATTAAGTTTACTGTAGATAAGGGATGAAAAAGTGTTTGGGTTGTTTATGTAATAAGTAAACAAACTTAAAGTAGAGAGGAACAAAAATACGTAAAAAGGTTATTTATTACTTTTAAAAATGTGTATTATGTCGTTAAGTTTACATCTTATTAATTAAATTGAAATAACAAGAGTTTAAATTTTCTATGTCTTTTCTTGAATTTACTGATTCGAATTTTTTTATGTTTATCATTTCTTGCAATTTTCTTTTGTCTAGATTAGATTGTTTGCCTATTATTGTGGTTTGGTCAAAGTTAAATTCATGATCTAAAAATTTGCAATGTTCCACTAACGATGTAATATTTATCTTATTTTTGTTTTTAACGTCTCTCCTGTGTTCTTTTTTTCTTATTTTTAGATACCTACTTGTTTGACCCACATAACTTTTATTACAATTTTGATAAGGTATTTTATATATTAAATTCGATTGTAAGTCTATTGGAGTTTTAGTTTTTAATTTAGTAAAAAAATTATTTTTGACAGTAGCTAGCCACTGGTCTATGCTGCATATGAGGGTACTTCCTCGTATTCAGTATATACTTATGTGACGTAACTTACTATAATACTAATCATACTTTACTTTCAGTCCGTTGTTGCCGCCCGAAAAAAAAAGAAGCTTCCTGTAATATCTTATTTTTATTCCAGCTTTGAGTAAGCTAGCTACTTGTTTATGCTGCATATGAGGGTACTTCCTCTTATTCAGTATACACGTATGTAGTAAAAGCTATCTATATTTGTTTTGTTTGACGTTAGGACTTTTTTTTAACTTTTCTGAAAGATTTTTTACATATAGAAGTTTGTAATAAAATGCTTATTCTGTTGGTGCAGGTCTAATTGGTCGACTGTTATTGTTAATGTTTAATATTCTACTGATTAATGATATTGGATAATTATTTATAATTAGATAGGTTTTAATCAGTTCTAAGTTTTTTTTATAAAATTGGGGACTAGATAAGTTAATAGCTCTATATTTTAAATTATTGATTATGTTCAGTTTAGTTTTAATAGAATGTTGCGAATTGAAATTTAAAAACCTTTCAGAAAAAGTAGGTTTATGGTACCAGTTGTCAGCTGGTTGATGTTACTTTAATTCGAATACAGAATTAAATGGAATTACTAACCCTTAAACTAAGGGTGCGACTGATGGACAAGTGCTGGGCGAACAGCTGTTCAGACTGCACATATATCTGCCCGGTAGAGTGGTATATGCAGCGTTTATTTATTTCTAGCTCAGTCCAATTTCGGAGTCTCCGGCTCAAGGCGTTACTTCACCCAGTAGATTGTTGACTTTAACTAACCACGAAACTATTCACAAGATGTATCTCTAACGTACTACTTTCTATATTAATCAACTTTGGGGTAGCAAACTATGAGCAACCGATATATAAAATACCACAACGTTTGCAACAAAACTTATATTACTCAATATTTACAGAGAATAAAATGAACAAATGAATGTATATATGAATTTCACCAACCTGAAGGGGTGGTTACCAGAACAAGCACCATAAAATATGATGGTGATGTACTCTCACTATAGGTAACTTTTAACACTATAACAATACATGGGGGGTTCACTAGATAATTGGGAAGGAATCAGGGATGTACATAAAGTATAAAACCTCAGTCGACTGGTGCTTTTGACCTCTGAACCTAGAATAGGGTATAAACGGTGTTAGGGACAAGAGTATGAACGTTACCTGTAATAGAGTTTATAAGCAAATAGAATAATACACTAAAACTAAATACTAAAGACTGACTTGACGATACGTAATCTATGCGGTAACCTGGAGCAGCTCTATGAAGCCGATGTCCACCAGACAGAAGGTCGGGAACTCGTACCAGTGGTTACCAGCGATTTCCAATGATCTCGAAGATTATGTCGCTAGGGGACGACTGTTGGACTGACCCCAAATCTGGATCTGAACCTGGTCCCGTCTCTGGATAGTTACTTGGACCCGTTATTTGGACCCTTAAACGCGAAATGAAACCGTTTAATACACAATAACGCTTAGCCAAGCAATTTCTCGTATGAAAATAAAATGATAACTCACCTTGTCGCTGCAAGGGTTGCGCTATTTGTAGACTGACTACGGATTGATTGGTTACGTAGACTTGATGGAAATGGACTTGCACGTTCTGTAATTAATGAAAGAAACACCGATCTAGACATGCTGAGCAAGATGTAAAATGGCGCCAAAATGCTTACCTAAATTCTGTAATTTTACACGCTAATAATCCCGGAACGGATATATAAGGTGGCCTAAACTAAAGCACAAGGCACGACCCAAAAGACAACACCTTATTTTATAGCACTCCAATAAAAGACCCCACTTAGGAACGCGAATTAACTTATCGCGTTATTACTATGGAGCACTATCTCGTGTAAACGTAAAACAGAACCATATATCATACCCGCGTCTACAGCGAGTAGAAACGGATCTGTCCGCGCAAGGAACGCTCAGCTCTATTGGCTGCGCTCCATCGATAACCAAGCGATTTTTAATACCGACTGAGTCGGACGGAACACAATTGCCACCAACAGCTCTCATATGTAATACAGGGTAGTATCATTCTCATGTTACCTAGGCAGTGAATAATTGAAACGTAACACAGTCAACAAGTATTGAATTTTCAGGTGTTCTTATAATTTCTGTATCTAAAAACGAAATTTTATTATGTTTCTCAATTTCTATGGTGAATTGTAATTTTTCATGAAAGCTGTTAAAGACATTCACAAGTTTTTCGACTTTGTCCTTAGGTATAACTAAAAAAATATCGTCAACATACCTTTTGAAAATAGGTACATTAAAAGTCGGTTTACTTAAACACGTTTCCTGTAATTGTGACATAACTAAGTCCGAACAAATTGGAGACATACAATTTCCCATTCCTAGTCCATAAATTTGTTCGAAAAATTCTCCATTGAAATTAAAATAGTTATTTTCTGTGCAAAATTGATATAGTTCCAAAATTATTTCTAAAGAGATTGTTGTATTTTGCTCAATTAAATGCCATCTATCTTTGATAATGTTTATTGTTAAATCTATAGGTATATTTGTGAATAAAGATACTACATCTAAGGATACTAATATGTGATTATTTGGTATGATTTCTTCTTTAATGAATTCTGCAAATTTGAATGAGTTTTTAATATATTTTTCATCTTTAAAAAATGCGAAATTTAAAAGATCACTAACATATTTTGATAAATTATAAATTGGAGAACCTATGAAACATGGGCCTAAGTGGTAAATTAGGTAATTCAAATACATATCGTTCACGACTGTTAACAGTCGGATAATTTAGAACTGGTATAACATCATTAAGGTTTACAACTGAAGCATCTTCTATGATCGGAAAAACAAAAAAGTTACCACCTACAGACTTTTTAAAAAATTTTGCCAAATATTCTGTTTTATTTTCAACAGCCAGTATGACTGCAATGTAGTATTTGGTACTTTTTTCCCCCCATTAATTTGACTAATACATAATCGTTTACTTTAGCCGATGGTATTTTTTTGGTGTAATTTATCAACGGGAGCTCATCCTCGCTATCTGTATAGACATCATTTACCTGCAGCTTAGTTTCGTTCTCGATTTTATTACCTAAATCAGTAAGTTAAGGATGAATTATAGGATTTTTATTTTTATGTCGTTTTGATTCATTACACGTTAGCTGTCTAAAGTGAAGGATACTTTTATCATTTTCTGTCCATGTTACTTCACGTAGCATATTATTTTTGAAAAGTTACCGGTTTCTTTTGATATTTTCGCTAGTTTTAAGAAGCATATCTTTTTGTACCGGAAAACCGCATTTTGCCAGATCTATAACCCATTCCGTAATTCGCTTTTCTCCTTTTTCGGTAAGGATTGGAGAAGGTTAAGGTTTTTTTACTTTATCCGGCTTTCTGCCTATTAATTAAAATAGTTTTTGGAACCATGAACTTCCTGCTGGGCTCTCGTATATTAGTTCCATTTTCCCTTATGTCTGTAAGAGAATTATTTAAGTCCTGCTGAGAATATTGAAGCATTTTTCTTTTATGGGAGCTTTTCCTCCAGATTTTCACTTAATACACGCCACTGAAAAAATCAACCATGCAGTTACCTACCTATAGGTTATTTTGTTCCAGAAATTCTATACTACAAGTGGTCTAGAACTATGACTGAGAAGAACAAGTTCTCGACCACTAAATTACGCTGGTGATCGAAAATTAAGTTGGACTAAATTAGTTCTCGACCACCATATTAAAAATTTTACATATTTTATACATGGAAAAAAATAGTCGCAAACTAAAAGCTAAAAGCATATATTTTATGATTATATTTTGATAAATAAAAATGTATAACGACTGTTTTAAACATGTTATATTGACGAAAACATAATGGTCGTCAAACTCAATGCTCGACAAAGACAAAGTCATTATATAAAAAAAAAATATATGATCTAATTAATGCAACAGGAATGACAGTTACTAAATAAAGTTATTAAATCATTTAAATTAGTTTTTTTTTTAAACGTCTTTTCCATTTTCCTACTGATGTTATGGTTTCCAGCTGCTGGAGTTGGAGGAGCATTTTTCCGATATATTGTGCAGAGCTGAGTTTGTGTATTCTAATGTTGATATTAACAGTTCCTTCTGCTTTTGTGGGCCTTACACTGAAATGTGTAGTGTAAGATAGGAACTAAGTTCATATCTGTGTAATGCTAGTAAAACTTTGGAGTCTCCGAACAGCGACTTGTAATTAAGAAATTATCAAACGAATATGGTGCAAGTAAAATGTATCTGGCAAATATGTTGCATTTTATTTCTTGTAAAGGAGATACCATTAAAAATGAACATGAGTGACGTGAAAATTAACATAACCTAATTTTAATTTAGTTTGACATTGATGTCCGGTATTAACATAACCTAGTTTTTAATGTGACATTTATACTACTGAAGAGGGTGAACTGAGACGAGGATGGGTTTTAACCAGGAAAACTCGAGATTTGGTTATGCAATTTAATTTAGCCAGGAGAGCAAGATGCACGATGAGCAGTACAAGTGAGACGCAGATAATTCTAAAAAATGTTATATCGTTATTACAAAAACCTGAACCTACTAGATACCTATTTCGCTTACCTAAAAAATGTCCAAACACCAATCTTAATTTTATTTTGCAATAAAATAAAGATCAACAGCATACGGCTTCTCTATTGATATCTTCTTATTCTGTTTTCTCTCCCACCTCTCCACCATCGTGAGTGGTTCTGCACTTGAAAATGAGGTTGCTAAATTTACTCCTCTGTTATCAAACCGCCTTATTGCTCTGATGTTTATTCCTTCTATCACAGTTTCTTTTTCTTCATATGTCCCCCTACCTTTCTTTTTCATCTCTTTGTCAGGAGTAAAAGTGCAACCTGGAAATCTATTTAATGATATAAGCATAACAAGTCAAATTTACGTCAATAATTTCTGTAACAATATTATTAGAAACAAAAAAATATTTTATTCATAGTTTAGTAATTGTTGTACAAAAATCAAATTGTTATAAAAAAATAGACAATTTTTTTTCACAAATTATAATTAAGCTTACGAATTTGTGTTGTAGAATGCGTACGATTTTGGAATAACATTCTTGCTTAGCAATTTTAGTAGTCCTTCCATTTTCTTTGCCTGAAGGCCCAGTCTCTGTGGGTAGAGCTGCTTCAAGAGGGGCTCAGTTGACTTTTCCGATGTACCTCGAGTCTTCCTTTTGTTGGCCACTTCAATAATTTTGTACTCTGTTTCAGCATAACTGTACTTGTAAAAAATTTTATCTGGTTGGTCCTTTTCCACGCAAATTCAGAAATTCTAGCATTCCCGTGGACGCTATTATTAAAACTACTGGAACCATGTAACTTCATCGCCAAATCTTTTAAATCATAGAACATTTCGTGGCCCATTTCTGTGAGAAACTCGCTTCATCTGTCCATAAAATATATTTAAAGACAAAATTATACCTATTTCCATAGTCAATAATAATAATAATAATAATAAATTATTTCTCACTTTTAACACAAGTGTATACAGTCGTCAACTAAAGTACGACAAAATTGTAGTCGCTTTTCATAGTCAGGATGTTCTAATTTTTGCTGTGGTTTTATTTTGTAGAGACTTTAATTTGTTTTTTTTCAAGGTTCGAGAAATAGAACCATATGGTATATTTAAATCCCGTTCTGCATCTCTGATAGAAAGTTCTGGATTATTTTCAAAATACCTGATTAAGTATTCTATTTTGTTTCCATAAAGAAATTCCTCTAGAATGATCTCTAGTTTTCTTTTTATTAATGTTTCCTTGCCGAAAAGTCTCGTAAATACAAATAAACGTCGGTTTTCTTGGAAGGTCACGGGCAATTCGTTGAAGTAGGCTTCTCTTGCAGCTCTTGCATTTTTTCCATTTAAAATAAACGTTTCAATCATATCACATCTTTCACTAATTGAGTATTTCATTTTGATTACAGAAAACGCACCAACAATATCAATAATATAGTAATGACAGCTACAATCGGATAGGCAATTTTTTCAAGCATGCCGCCTACTAGAATAATTTAAAATCTGTATATTTAATATATTTTATTATGTACCATAAAATTTGAATTTTGTGGATTATTTCGCTTATAAAATGGTGAAACTATGATGTTTTATATATCATTGGATTCGTAATCGATAGTATTATCTGAAATAATTAAAATATACAGGGTTAATAAAAAATTGCTATAAATTGAAAGCACTTCCGGCCACACCGGAAGTTGGACACATCAATGAGTATGTCTATAATATGTTGCCCCATATCATTTTATGCAATAATATACAGGGTGGAATTTTTTAAAATCGTATTTTTATTATTATTATTTTAAATTGGCATTCAATTGTTTTTCTGAATACATATTCAGATTCTGCAGGACATTCTACATATATATACATTTGAAAACAATCAAATATTAACAGCAACCGAATTATTTACGATGAAAAGAGAGTTATGGATCACCCTGTACATTGTTAAGTTTGTTTTGTAATGTTGATCTTGGTATTTTGTACGTTTCTGAAGCGTGTCTTTGAGACATTCGCCTCTCTCTTATGTTTCTTACAGCTTCTTCTAACCTAACATTTGTAAAGGGTGGGCCATGTAACGTTTTAAATTTGAATCGGCTATAAAAAAAACTAATGAATATTTTTTCAAAAATCTTGTTTTATTGGAATATTTGAACCTTGACATTTAAGTATGAAACACAATATCAATCATATGACCGCCACGGCTGGCCCTACAGTACCTCATCCGATCAACCCAATTTTCAAGTACTTTTTCGACGATTCCGGCTTGAGTTTCTTCAATGGCAACTTCGATTTCGTGTTTCAAGGCCTCAATTGTCTCTGGATGGTTAGCGTAACATTTATCCTTAACGGCTCCCCACAGAAAATAGTCCAACGGGGTCAAATCACAGCTTCGAGGCGGCCAATTGACATCAGAATTTCGACTGATTATTCGGTTTTCGAAAACGGTGCCCAAAAGTTCGATTGTTGCGTTGGCTGTGTGGCAAGTTGCGCCGTCCTGTTGAAACCAAACGTCGTCCATGTCATTCTCTTCAACGTTTGGAAATAAAAATTCGTTGAGCATGGCACGGTAACGCTCGCCATTGACCGTAACGGTGGCTCCTTGGTCATTTTCAAAGAAAAATGGCCCAATGATGCCACCGTGCCAAAATCCGCACCAAACAGTCACTCGTTGTGGGTGCATTGGCTTCTCAATGATAACATTCGGATTTTCTGAGCCCCAAATGCGACAATTTTGCTTATTTACATATCCTCCGATGTGGAAATGGGTTTCATCTGAAAAGATGATTTTTCGGTAAAAATGCTCATCTTCGGCCAAGCGATCTTCAGCCCATTGGGAGAACCGAAGACGCATCGGATGGTCACCCGTGGAAACCACAAAGTGCATGGGCGACTTTGGCCACCATCTAGCGGCTAGGGATGAAAGTTTGACTTGATGGCATATGAACGTAAATCTGCTAGAGAGTCCTACGAACGGCTCCTTTGAGCCTCCGATCATAGATGGCCCGTAGTTTCGCTTGTACAGGCAAAGTTATAACGACTAAAAATTTGCACATTTTTAACAAGGACTTCCTCAGGTGATTTACGAAAATATGAGGGACCAATTGATTCCTTTTCATATTCATAGTTTTGAGTTCCTTATAGTATGTATAAGTCGTATATACCTCGATATTGGAAAATTTTAGGTCCATTTTTTTTATATATAGGAAAGAAAGAAATTTCACCTTTTTAATGTGTTCTTCTTGAAATTTAATAATTTTTTAATTTTTTCATTTTTAAGTTTGTAATCACTAATACCTTTATTTTATTGCATTGCTTTGGGCATTGCCCATTCAGCCACGAAGATATAAATGTTTAAATTAGACTTTAAGGCAATGGTATGTGATGATCCCAAGCGATTGGTCACCCATCATATAAGTACTACTACGACGTTTCAACACACTTGCTGTTTCGTTACGAGATATCCTCAATGTCTTGTGATTGGAATCTTGTAAATCCGTTTAAAGCAGACAGTGGAAAATAGGAGAGCTGGAGACACAAAACAAGCTGGCGATTTGGATACTACACTAATTTGGGCACCCGTACCAAAGATGTCTCGTTTTTACAATTCTCTTTTTTAGCTTAGCTTAGCGTTGAAATTTCTATGGTGTAACTGTGAGTAAAAGCTCATCAAAGTCATCAATGCAATTTGTCCCCTTAGAATTTTTCTCTGTATCTGTAGGGGTTGGATTATAGTTTGGTATAATAAAATAATTTTTGAAATATAATTTCGACAATAATTAATTGCATATTATTCATAGAAGCATCTATCTTGATTTATAGAATAATCAATGAACAATATCCAACTCTTTATAATGAAAGTGTCAAGTTAACAAGACGTCTTAACTCTAGCCCTCCTCGTCACATGCTAGGCGATTGCCCTCTCCTCCCTTTTTGCGTATGTATTTTACGGACGACCCCTTACGTGTGGTAAAAGCATGTAATGGGTGGAATTCCACCTGGTCCTTACACCTAGGAGAAGCCTCAACATTTTCCCTTCAGGCACCCCAGTGTTTGCTTGCATCTTCTTTAGGTTTCATTGGCATTAACGAATAATATTATGAAGCAACAAGTTTTATTTAATTACCTCAGAATCATTTTCGTCGTCATACAAAACAGACTGTGAGCTCGAACAGTATCTTGGTAATGGATTCTTCACATTTTTTGCATTTGGCATTTTCGCTACCTTTAATTTCGCACCTGACCATCATCCATTGTAAATGTGCTTAAACTGACTTGCCGTGGGATTATTAGAATAACCTGCTTTACTTCAAATAGCACTAAAAAATATTTAAATATGGTCTGCGATAACTTGTAAGTAAAAATATATTTTAACATATTTGTCGGTAAAATCCTTCCAAACTTTCAATACTTGATATAACTTGAATAATTTAAGATATTATCAGCATTATCTGCGCTATGCAATGAACAACCAGCTTCTAGAAGCTCAAGTGTTTTTTTTAAACTCTCTTTTGATAGTCAGTTAATTTTGCTAGATCTGGAAGCAAACTTGTTAGAAACTGCAGATCTGGATTAGGCTTCTCTTTCGCTGAATAGGTTTGTGAGGTTTTTGACTTGACTTATTCCATAAAACACTTATCAGCTTCATTAAGAGTAGTTGTAGAAACTTTTCGCCGCTTCTCAGAAAGTCCAATGCTTGCAGTATTCGAACATTGCGCTCGAGTTGGTGGATTTTTCTCTTGGGATTTTCTAACGACAGTTGTGATATCAGTTTGCTTCTCTGGACAGTTTTTAACTGACGCTGTAATCTCTTGTTCTGAATGATCATCATTATTCGTCTCTGCTTCAGATTCACTGTCGATGTCTTCAGCCATGTATTCCGCCTATTAAAAAAACTGTATGCATATCTGCACAGGTACTGTACACGATGGTAATTATGTATGCAAATTCAAAACTTACTGGTTCTATAGCTTTAAGAAGTGTGATTGTCTCTCCTAAAATAGGGTCAGTAGCTCTCTTCTCTTTCAGCCGTTGTTGTAAAACTGACAGTGGCAAGTCGTCTTCATCGGCTTCATCTACTGGTTCTTGATCAGTGTTTGCCATTATGTTATGCCAGCATTTTGCAATGACCTGGGGACTTAACTTCTCCGATGCGGCTGTCAAATGTATAACTGTAACCAGTTTTTGAAAAGTTCAGCTGTCATCCAGGCGTTTTTAGTGTGTCTGTACACGAGGGGATTGTTAAAATTCTTGAAGCATCTAGGATTTTTGGCCTTCCCGATGACTAGAGTAGAAATTGAAATGCTTGTCGACATAATCATGAAGTATAAACATGTTATTGAAAATAAACGGACCGATGCCACTACGTGGTGCAACGACACTTGTGAATTGAATTGGCCCAATTCCAAGTGCAGCCAAACAATTAGCTCCAGCTAGCTACAGCGTGGTTGTGAATTCGGTGAGATATTTTATGCATATGAAAAAGTTATGGCTATCAAAAATGTGTTATTAAATTATATAAAATTTTTAGAAAATGAATAATGCCGAGATAGCTGGAAGGCCCTGTACAATATCTTGATACCTAAACGTGTGACAATCAGTGTCTGTAATTACTGTAGGGTCATTATCAGGTGTGGCCTTCACATATTTCAAGTAAATGAAATGTTATTGTGGTATTTTAAAGCGTCATTAATTTATAAAACTTAATTTTAATGATTCAACTACCTGTGTCGCTGTATTTTGATTGATTTTTCCACATATTTTTAAATGCCTGTTATGAAATAGTACATTTTAGTCTATGTTTTAATGATACAATTACTGGGGGGGCCCAGTACTTTCACATATTTGAATCTAAATAATGTCACTAAATTTAAAAAAAGTAAAAGTTGAACCTCATTAAGAAAATAGTATAAAAATAGTACATATTTCTATTATTTTATGTAGTTAATGTATTGCGTTTGTTTTGAATAAACCTACAATACTGTAAAAATGTATAGATCTTACGAAGACCTACAGACCTGAAAAGTGCGATAGAGGTACTAGAAGAAAAAATTCAGGATATGGCTTGGGATGCTGACCATGAGAGCATATATGGTAATGGATGGTTTGATGCAGCCTATCTACAGCAACTCAAAGACCAGTAAGGCACTGCCCTAGATAATTGTCGTAAATATCTGATCGGTAAAATGACCATAAATGAATTTTGCAGCGAGACAGTGGCACAAGGTTTGACAAATTATCTATTTGAGATTAGGATGTTTCTACCGTTTGATATTGTTGAAAAATATCGTCTCATTAAAACAGAAGAAGAAAATATACAATTCACTTCATGTTAGAACTACAATCAAAAATTCATATTGGAAAAGTTGCTCCGAATAAAAAGCACCTCTGATAACAGACTTTGTTAAATAATGTTAACTTGCTCTTATTAATATATGAATTTTCCGCTTATACTATCTCACCCTAAAATCATACTTTCCAGTTGTAGGTCGAGATGTGCTGCAGGACGACATGTACGAAACGGACTTATCCGATTATTAGATAATTAAATATTCTGAATATGTAACATTGAAGTTATGCTTATTTGTTATGATAGTAGTTTAGTAAAGAAATAAATAAATTACATAATATTATGTTCTTTTATTTCAGAAATATTAGAAATAAATAACTTAACATTTCCCTGAGATCAACAAAAGGACAACCAGAATAAACAAAATAATAAAATATATAGATACCTCGTCCAACATAAAAATAAAATATTTTTACATTTCTCACTTCAAAACAAATATTACATATTACAAAGGAAAATTAAAATTTTTGTCACGCACTACTTCGTCATAAATTTTAATACTTTCAGATAAAGCATTTACACTTTGGGCAAAATTATTTATTGCTGAGCTTAACTGATCCGAACTTTCAGCATATATCTTTGCAGATTGTTTCAACAAATTTACTGAAGAAGTGTAAGCTTTTGGTTTCTCCATTTTCCCTCTTATGGAGACACCACGAAACATGCCTTTCCTAGTTTGTTGATGGTTTGGTAATTGTTCATCGGTGCACTCTTGGTTATCATCATTTATTTCGATTAAGATTTCCTCCACAGTTCCTAAAAATTAATTTGACGGCAAATTAGACATGAAGATAAAAAATAGTTTACCATTACTATATGCAGTTTATATAACAATGAGAATTATGCTTGTCTACTTACCATCGCTATTTATTATTCTGGAGTTCATTTGGAGTAGCTCGTCGACTGGTTGATCTAGGTTAGAATCAAATGAAACCTGATGATAATCTATTGAATCAGCTGGTTGTGGCTGATCCTCTGTTAAATTTTCTGGGGCATCTGATATTGATTGTTCAGGTGGTAGGTCATTATTTCCTACCACTACCCATCCAACTAAAGTCATAAGTCTTTCCTCAATATCATTCAGTTTCTTTGGTTTCCCACCTCCACCTGTATATTTAATATTGGTAGATATATATCTATCTTTCTGCTTAGTCTTTGACTTAAATTCTATAAAAGGGAGGGGGGTGAGGAGTCATATTTTAATACACAAAATAGAAACTATAACCTGCTGTAACGAATTGCAACTTAAATCGTTACAGTGGAAAGAAAAAAATGAAGCCTGGTTAAAAATTGTAGATGAATTTAATGCTGTGTCAGGGAACTTCCATCGCACAGCAAAGACAGTTAAGGCAAAATATGAGACTATCAAAAAGAATTTGAGGAAGACATGTGCGAAGATGACACATGAAACCATGAAAACAGGTGGTGGTGTTCCAGACTGCTCCACTTTGACTCCATATGATTATCCTTAACAATTCAGTCTTTTATTTTTTGCAAAATAACTTCTAGGACGTAAGATATAGTGAAAAACTTCAAGAGAGTGAAAACTTGAAAAATACAACGATAAGTTAAATTTTATTCTCAAACTTGGCCAGTGGCATCGTAATAAAAAAGTGGGGGAGCTTACAGGAGTCATGACCACCTTTAGGACATAATATGTTTATATGAGAAACTGCTATTTTTCTCATCCATGTGATGATTCTTTAAATATATGTGGGATATTTGAAGAAGATTTCAGGTGCGCGTTTAACATCGGCAACAAGGTATGAAAAAACGCGCGATAAACACGGCCAGTGCGCGAGTCAGTGTTAGTGTGAACGACGAATAGGGTAGACAAGTGTTTGTGTCTTAGGACTCTTAGGAAAGAAGTGACGACGTTTTTGTTTGATTTATTATTTTGTTTTGCATTTGAATTGCTTTGTATACTGTATTAAATATATTCGTTTGTTGTATATTGCCTATGTCTAACCTCTTTTCGTATAATTCTAAATTCCACAATATTTGGGGGCTCAACCGGGATTGATAGACAGACATTACGCGAAAAACAATTAGTTTACGGCAATTGCAATGAGTGATGTGATGTGATCAAAGACGAAAGAACTAGCAACAGTGACGGTTTGTAAGTGTAGTAATAACAAAAGAAGGTGTAAGAATATATAAGATAAGAAGTAAGAAGTAGCAACAAGACGGCAGATTCGGCAGAATTGAAAGACGCAAGACTCAAGGACGTACCTTGTAAGACGACAAGGCTGGTATAAGACGGTAACCTAAACAGCTGATACAAAGTAGGTATTTAGTAAAGTATAAACACTCGATGCCGATATACGATATATAAACATTTAATATTTACGAACATTACGAACAGATACAGAACTGTTATAGCTGGTAATAAATATTTTTAAGTTTATGAACTATTTCAGGACTTTGTTTTATCAAGTGCGCGATTATTCTCGACATTTTCTTTAGAGAACTTTTCTATTTATTGTGTATTTTCCAGAACTTTTAAGGTCAAAATGACTAGTTTAGGACAAATTTCGGGCATAGCTGATAACATTAAAGTGGCTCCTGTTAATGTGATTAAGAAATTTCATAAACTAATCTATGGTGAAGATGGTGATCGTAATAATCGGAAAAGATTACGCGAATTTACCGGTTTTAGTTTTGAAAAACATTCTAAAGACTATGAGGACAAATTAAAATATATTAACAATAACTTTTCTGTTAGTGACTTGGCTTCTTTTGCTAATATATTGCGTATAGACTATGAAAAGGAAAAAAAAGACTTAGTTGAGTACATTTGTAGCAGTTTAATAGATCTGGGGATTTTGCAAAAAAATAGTGCACAGAGTAAAGAAGATGAAACTGAAGAAGAAGAAAATGAGGAGGAAGAAGAGTCGGTTTCACAAGCGCAATACATCCCTCAGTTTTCAATGAACTTTAGAGATGTTGAGGATTCTATTCGGCGATTTGACGGTAGTGGTTCTTACCCCGTAGAAAAATGGATTGAAGATTTAGAAGATATGTGCGAACTATTAGGTTGGAATAAACTACACCTCTTTATCTTTGCAAAAAAGTCGTTGAGTGGCCTAGCTAAATTATTTATTCAGGGTGAAAAAGGCATAAAATCATGGAGTACTCTGAAGGCGGCACTGCAGGATGAATATTCGCTTCAATTAAATAGTGCTCAGTTGCATAAATTATTGTCTGAACGAAAATTAAAGAAAGGAGAAACGGTGCAGGAATATTTTCTGGTAATGAAGGAACTAGCAAGTCGTGGTGGTATTGACAATAATGCACTTATTCAATATGTTATTGATGGCATTCATGATGATCTGAGCTGCAAAATTGTGCTATATGGTGCTAAATCGCTACGTGATTTTAAGGAAAAGCTAAAGATATACAGTGATATAAAAGATAGTGCGCCTGCGCATTCTACACAATCTCATCATCAGCAAAAGAACGTACCTACTAGGAATAGCACTGGATCAGATGATAGGCGAAATAATAGACCACCAGTGTCAACAACTGTTAGATGTTTTAATTGCGGAGTCAAGGGACATAAATCAAGCGATTGTAAATCAAAAAATCTGGGAACTAAGTGCTTCAAATGCAACCAATTTGGACACAAATCTTTTGAGTGCCAAACGAAGACGGATCAACCTTCAACTTCGACTACTACTACGTCGTTAGTTAATAAAATAACTACAATTGCTCGGAATAAAATGCATAAAGAAGTTCAAGTGAATAATATTTTCGTTGATGCACTAATTGATACGGGAAGCTCTGTTAATGTAATAAAATCAGACTTGCATCAAAAAGTTGGTTCTCCTGTTTTACGAAAGTCTGACATCATACTTAGCGGTTTTGGAAAGGGAAACATAGAAACTTTAGGAAACTTTCATTGTGAAGTTACTATAGATGATGACTGCTTTGACACAAGAATATATGTCGTACCAAATGAAGTCATGTCAGTCGAAGCCATTATTGGTAATGAGCTTTTAAACCAAGTCGAGTTAACAATAAACCCAGATGGTATTAAAATTTTAAAAATAACGAAAGAAGAAAAAGAAGAAAAGGAAGTGATGAAAATAAATGTATTTGATATTGAAGAAGTTGATGTAGGTTCTGAAGTGAAGAAAGAGTTGAAAGAAGAAGTCGAAGAACTAATAAAAACTTACGAACCTGATAAGATTAAGACGACGAATATAGAAATGAAAATTATTGTCAAGGATGATGACCCAGTGTTCTGCAGTCCACGACGCTTACCCTTTGTCGAAAGAGAGATTGTAGACCAACAAGTTGAACAATGGATTCAGGATGGAATAGTGGAACCATGTAGCTCCGAATACGCTAGTCCAGTGGTAGTGACTAAGAAAAAAGATGGATCTCCACGAGTATGCATTGATTACCGGAAGATGAACAAAAAGATAATAAAAGATAGGTATCCACTGCCTTTGATCGAAGATCAGCTTGATAAATTGCAAGATGCCAGAGTTTTCAGCACAATAGATTTAAAGAACGGATTTTTTCATGTTGGTATCGAAGAGCAAAGTCGAAAATATACTTCATTCGTCATACATAATGGACAGTTTCAATTTTTGCGAGTTCCATTTGGCATGTGCAACTCACCAGCTGTTTTTCAACGATTTGTTAACCACGTATTTAGAGATCTTATTACCAAAGGAATTGTGCTACCATACATGGATGATTTAATAATCCCAGCAACAAATGAAGATGATGCTGTGGCAAGATTGGTAGTAGTTCTACAAAATGCAAAAGATTATGGGCTTGAAATTAATAAGAAAAAATGCCAGTTTGTGAAGAGAACAGTAGAATTTCTAGGACATCGAATAGAAGGAGGAAAATTATTCCCATCAGAATTTAAGACTAGGGCTGTAATGAATTTTCCTGAACCTACAACAGTAAAGCAGATACAAAGCTTCTTGGGGCTTACTGGATATTTTAGGAAGTTCATCCCATTCTACTCACTTGTTGCCAAACCACTTAGTGATCTCTTGAAGAAGGACATACCTTTTCAACTTAAGGAAAAAGAGATAAACGCCTTTAATCAGCTAAAGAATATTCTTTCACAAAAGCCAGTACTAAATATTTATAGACAAGGTGGCGAAATGGAATTGCATACAGATGCTTCAAAAGACGGTTTTGGAAGTATCCTGTTTCAGAAATCCTATGACGATAATCTCTTCCACCCCATTTACTATATGAGCAAAAAGACGACCGACGCTGAAAAGAAATATTCGAGTTATGAGTTAGAGGTCCTGGCAATTGTAGAGGCTTTAAAAAAGTTAAGAGTATATCTCTTAGGTCATCGATTTAAAATAGTCACCGACTGCTCAGCCTTTCAAAAAACCATGAACAAAAAGGACTTGACAACAAGAATAGCAAGATGGGCTCTATTGCTTGAAGATTTTGATTATAACATAGAACATAGACCAGGCAGCAGAATGAATCATGTCGACGCATTGAGTAGATACCCAGTTATGATTTTAGACATAGAAGAAACAATGATGACAAAAATACGACGAGCACAAGATGAAGATGGAGAAATGAAAATCATTAAAGAACTGTTAAAGGATAGACCATATGAGGATTACATCTTGAAGGACGATATTCTTCATAAGATGATTGACGAAGAAGAAGTCATAGCTATTCCCAGACAGATGCAAATGAAAGTAATCAAGAACGCTCATGAACAAGGACATTTTTCAGTTAAAAAGACAGAAGATTTATTGAAGAAAGACTACTATGTACCAAAGTTAAGAGAGAAAATAGAAAAGATTATTAGTAGCTGTATATCATGTATTTTAGTGAACAGAAAACATGGAAAGCAGGAAGGGTACTTACATCCTTTGCACAAAGAAAGCTTACCATTGCATACTTACCATATAGATCACCTTGGACCGTTAGAATCAACTAATAAGAATTATAAACATATTTTAGCTGTTATTGACTCATTCACCAAGTTTGTATGGTTATACCCAACAAAATCGACGTCTGCTCAAGAAGTGATCAGTAAATTAGAAATTCAAAGAAAATCATTTGGAAATCCTGTTAACATAATTTCAGACCGAGGTACAGCCTTTACAGCACAAGAATTTGAGAACTATTGTTTAGATCAGAAGATCAATCATGTTAAAATAACTACCGGTTTACCCAGAGCTAACGGACAAATAGAGCGAGTAAATTCTATTATTATCCCCGTTTTAGCAAAGATGTCATTAGAGGACCCAACTAAATGGTTCAGACACGTCGATCAACTACAGAGGGTCATTAACTCTACATACCAGAGGAGCATCAAAACGACTCCATTCGAACTTCTTGTAGGGGTTAGAATGAAAGATAATAAAGACTTGAGAATCAAAGAGTTGTTAGAGGAAGAAATACAAAACACATTTGCAGAATCGAGAGATGAATTAAGAGAAGAGGCAAAGAAACAGATAGCAAAAGTCCAACAAGAAAACAAAAAGACCTATAATCTACGTCGTAAACCTTCAAACAGATATAAGGTCAATGACTTGGTCGCTATTAAACGCACTCAGTTTGGTCCAGGACTCAAATTAAAACCAAAGTTTCTTGGTCCCTATAAAATCTCGAAAGTCAAGAACAATGATACCTATGACGTACAAAAAGAGGGTTACCACGATGGTCCGGTTCGTACTTCTACCTGTGCAGAGTACATGAAGCCTTGGCCTCCCCCAGATGAAGTTGACTATTTGTCATCCGAGACGGATGATGATCAGGACGGCCGAAATGTGGGATATTTGAAGAAGATTTCAGGTGCGCGTTTAACATCGGCAACAAGGTATGAAAAAACGCGCGATAAACACGGCCAGTGCGCGAGTCAGTGTTAGTGTGAACGACGAATAGGGTAGACAAGTGTTTGTGTCTTAGGACTCTTAGGAAAGAAGTGACGACGTTTTTGTTTGATTTATTATTTTGTTTTGCATTTGAATTGCTTTGTATACTGTATTAAATATATTCGTTTGTTGTATATTGCCTATGTCTAACCTCTTTTCGTATAATTCTAAATTCCACATATATTTGTTTGGGCAGATATTCCACACCTGATAAAACTTGTGCGGAATCATCTTTTAGATGATGGTTTTTATATAGAAGATTCTTTAATAAATGCAGATTACTTTGCAGCGTTGCTAAATATATCTACATCAGAATTAACATTAGCCCATAAGCTTACACAACAGCACATCAATATAAGTGGATCTGCACGTCAACGAGTGCGCCCCTGCTGTTCAACTTTTGTCAAATTCTGTTACAAAAGCTATCACATACGCAGGTGAAAATGGACTTATACCCAAAAACTCCAAATGGTCAGAAGCTTCGGAAATTCTTCAGCTGTTCAACGATTGGTTTGACTTGATGAATTCTCGATCTAAATTCGTTTTTAATTTCCGTGGCGAAATGCATATGGAATTTCCTCGTAACACCAAAATACGAGACTGCTGTGGAAAACCCTAGGTATACAACCCCATCAGCTAAAGGAAAAAGAAAGAAGTGAAAGCACTAATGATAGAGTCGATATTTTATTGGGACGCTTAGCCAATGTAGCTGAAAAAAGCGTGTCCACTAACTACAAAATTGGATGAAATCGAGTCTTTCACCTTATATGTTGGAGCAAGTTTAAAAAAAGTCAGGGAGGAAGTACGGGATGATTGTATGGATTTAACCCAAATATTATATAATTATAAAAAAATGTAGGTAGGTACCAAATATCACATATTAGGAGACGGTGCAGTGGTTATTGACTCCTTACCGAGACTACGGTAATTTAACTGATGAAGAGATTCGTTATAATAAAACATTTTCTGCTACACGTGTATTAATTGAAAATACATTCAGGATTTTGAAAGGAAGATTCAGGCAATGACATAAACTTGATATACATAAGGTCGAGAAAATAACTAAATTGTGTTAGAAAGTCCATTTTTTTAAATAATTTCAGTGTGGGCAGATGTTTTTTCATTTGTTTAATTTACTTGGTATGTAACGTCCATAAAAATTGTGTATATGTCGTAGCAAATGGGTATTTTAGGAAAATAGCTTTTTCCTAGGAAAATAGTATCTGCCTAAGGTTCTCTTCAGGCATAATAATAATAATAATAATAATTTATTTCTTCAATTAAAAAGCCGTTTTCCTAAAACAACCATTTTCCTGCAACATATACATTTATATCCAAGGAAATTATCTACTAATTAAATTTAACGAGGGATGGAAATGAAAAACTGATCTAGGCATGTTTATATCAATGTTAGAAAGTCATTCTTAACGTTACCAATATTTTATTTTAATATTTATATTTATACAAAACAACGTAAAATGTAAAATAAATAGATCTCTTCCAAAATAAAAAACTGTTTTTCTTAAACTTAAATAAAACAGGTCTGAAATATAACAAATAAATATTTGCAGCAATGATTACGCTCCTCTTCTAAATAAGGTAGGTATTAGTCACAATGACGTCACTTATGCTTCCACCTTATTCAATGAACCATAGGTATAGTTATCTATCCATCACTCTTGTTCATTTCCTTTAAAAAGGTCCTTTAGCAATAGGATCCTTTCTTGATTCCGTCTCTCCCTTGCCTGTTCTTTTTTTCCATATACTTCCAATAATACGTCCTGTACTGATTTTTCTGTTTTTTCTTTTTTGACATTTGGTTCCACTTTATTCTCAACTGATTTTGAATCGAGTCTGAGTACAACATTTGTAGCATCCCTTAAAATTTCAGGTTGAATACTATCATCTTGAGATATTTTTGTAATTTCTTCCTCATATTCTATATTCGTCCCGCTGTTTCCGCTCTTATTATTATCTTATAAAAAAGTCAAGTAGTCAAGTCAAGTAGGCACCTGTCATAAAAATACCAGTCTTGTCGATAGTTTACTTTATTGTTAAATTTTCTTATTGAAAAGAGCCGATTTCAGCGAAAATTTACAAAACAATTGAAAATTGAGTGTAATTTTTTAATAAACCTCGAATTGTGCCACTTTGCCATCAAATATCTTGGCACCCATGACAGATAGACCCTTGAACCTTTATATCAGTGGAAAGCTCTTTCAAAAGGCTCTCCTTTGGTGTCATAATATACAGGGTGTTCCATTTGAAAAAATGGGAAAAAGTAGATTTGGCGTTTCCTGACTCACCCGGTATAAAATGACCGATTTCGTTAGATCTGATAACAGCAGCGTAAACTACAGGGTTCTTGACAATTTTTGGCACAAACTAGATCTCAAAATGCTTTTCCGCTACGCCACAGTGAGCTCACAAAGTTGGCACGTTTTTGGTACAAACTCACCCATATCATGGTACCGACCCATCGCAGACCCATCAAGTGGCATATCGATTGAGTCGTCTTTAAAAGGAGAATTCAAATATGTAATTATACACCTGGTGTTCCATTTAAAAAAACATAAGTTTATGACATCACGCCTAAATCGATCACCCTGTATATTTCAAAATATTTTTATACTATGCACCATTGTGTCCTCTATCATCTCGTTTTTTAAATTTTTCGACGATATCTCTTATAGGAGAGCCAGGACATTTCGCCGACGCGAGGCTGGGACACCCTGTATGTGTTACCAAATGGATGGATACCAAAGCAGTCCTTATGATTTCTACAGCATGTGGATCAAAACCTCAGTGCGTTGTTCAAAGATGGGATAAAACAAAAAGAGCAAAAATAGACGTACCCTGTCCGAAAGTCGTGCAAATTTATAATCAGAAAATGGGAGGTGTCGATATCTGTGATCAGATGTTAGAGTATTATAGATCCTTCTACAAAACTAGAAAATGGCCTTTAAAGGTGATCTTACATTTGTTAGACCTAGCTATTGTCAATAGCTGGCAAGAATATAGGCAGGATCATGCAATGGTTAAAAGTAAATCAAAGAAAATGAAATTACTCGAGTTTAGGCTGAAGTTAGGAGAATACTTGATAGGCACTCCCAATACTTACAATAATGAACGTCCTATAAGTCCTGGTCAAGGACTTGGAGCTGACAACCGTTGTTACGTAGATGAAACTTATATAAAAATAAACCATGAAATTATTCAGAAGTTCATTATATATATAAAAAAAATTTGGGAGTCAAAGGGATTGGGATAACATGTCCATTGAAATTGCGCCTTCTACATCAGCTGCAACTGATGCGTGAATTACAGTGTGATTTTAATAGCTGCGAACAATGTGAAGTGTCCTGCTTAGACTTTTATAATTACATACTTTAACACGGAAACGTTGCTGCCATTTTTTTATCGCCATGGCGTCCTTACCTGCCATCATAAATGCTCCAAGTGCGGTTCTTCGCTAACACCAACATTAAAGGAGGGAACATTAACATTTCGGTGCCAAAAACGAAACCGACGTAAAAACAAAAGACAGTGCAACATAGCTGTGACATTTTATAAAGGTGCTTTTTTCGGAAACATAAAATTGTCAGTGTCGTTTTTCATTATTTGACTATCTCACCGCCACGCGACCATTTCATGCAGAGGGAATTTGGCTTCGAAAGAAAAACAATTATTAATTATTTCTCTTTCATACGAGAGGTATTCATTAACTGGGCCGCTGTTAATAGTGAAAATATTGGAGGACCAAATAAAATAGTGGAAATTAAAGAAGTCAAAATCGACAAGAGGAAATATAACCGCGGGCGGTATTTGGAAGGTCAATCAATGGGTGTTCGGGGGCATTGAAAGAGGAACAAAGCGATTCTTCCTCGAGGCAGTAGAACAACGAAATGCCGAAACACTGATGGGTATTATTAAACAGAGGATATTACCGGGTACGACGGTTCACAGAGAAGGGTGGGGAGCCTACAAGTCATTGGGCGAGAACAATTACAATCACCTGACAGTTAACCATTCCCTACATTTCGTCGATCCCCACACAGGGGTACATACACAAAACATTGAAAGAAAGTGGGTGGAAGTGAGCAACTGGTGCCGCGATTTGGACGGAGAAAGAACCACTATCACGGATATTTGTGTGAGTGGTTGTTCAAAATTCGGTATCCGGACCACAGGCGTCGGTTTCACGAATTTTGGAATAAGTACCTTTTCGCGTAGCTGCATGTTGTACATTTAACACCCCCCACATTCCAACCCAAACAAACAAAAATATACCAAATCGCATTGGGCAACAACAGAAAATCCTTGCCCTTTCCATTATTAGCTTTAGGATTAAGATTAAAACTAGACACTACACAAGCTGTCATAGCTACATCTGTGTTACATTATAACACCGCATGTTCCGAAAATGAGCTACAAATCGCTATAAATATAATGAACAATATCGACAATAATGATCAACCAGAAATAAACTATGGTGGACAGTTAAACCTAACGAGGTTAAACCTTATAAATAAATAATCATTTTGCTAGATTATAAGTCGCTTAAAATTTATGTTAAATATAACTATACCAAAAACTGTTTGAATTAAATATGTGTAATTTTATTGCTTACCTACTTGCTTTTTGTTATTTTTGAAATATGTTGAGAATTATTGGCATTTCAAAGTTTTTAGTGCTCAATCGACTTATATGACTATATATGAACTGTATTATATTATTATATTATTTTAATCCAATATTCATAATGTATTAAAGATAGTCCAATGAATTTAATAATAGCATGTTTAGAGATGAAACATCAATATAAGTATATCAATTTGGAATTTGGATATGTTTGTTATTATTATGCTTGTATAAATCCTAAACAAAGTTATTTATAAATAAAATAAATTATTTATTGGCAACAGAACAATTGCCGTATGGCAAATTGCTTGGCGCAGTGAGTACAATAGGATAGGCAGTAACCGAAACACTTTTCATAGGCCCCTAATTGCCGCAATTAAAATTTTAGGGAATTTACTCATACTTTTCGCGTTTCCCTGTATAACAAAACTCGTAGTTAAATCGAACATACGGTATTAAACTGCAGAAGAAATGACCTATCCGCAGTAAAAAAATTATTGAAATTGCTTCAATATTAACAAAAATATGAATGTATAAACGTGACTCATTTTTTTTTTTACCTATTCCATAATTTATGTGCGAAGTGTATTTTATGAAAAAATAAATACTGTTTCAATGTATACGATCTATGCAGTGCAAGTAGCTTTGCTTTTCTTTATTTAGTATAATTGTCCTGCATTCACTAGTAGGGAGAATACTGCTTAAAATAAGTTGAAAACAAAAGCATAGGAAAACTTGGTCTTCAACATTTTACATAATGAAAATTCTATATATTTTATATTTTATTATAATAAATAAATAAATAAGTTAATTAGTTTCTTGGGATAATAACGTAATAATTTTTGCAACACCTAGTGTTTCGGTCGAAAGGCCTGCCTCCTCGTTGTCGGGCAACTCATCCAGTCGACCATGGAGTTCACTGGACATAATCATGTCCCCTCTGAATCCGAGGACTCCGAGGAGACAGTATCAATGCTTGAAGGCGAGGAGGATGTAGAGCCTGTGGTTTCTACTCCAAGTATGTCATACAAGGTAAAGTAAAGTGTACATGATTATAATTGAACTAAAATTTCAGCAAATTCAAGGAATGAACAGTCAGGGAGTACAAGAAACTAACGTCCACTGCAAAAAAAGAGAAAATGTGACAAAGGCCTTCAAGATATCACAGATATGGCGAGATATATTGCTGCCAAAATAACGAGTACTTTAGAGGCAAAAAGTGTAAACGAACATTTTGCAGCACATGTTGCCAGTAGCGTAATCATTGCAGTATCTTGAATAGAGCATAGTTATAATTTTAAAGTTAAAATAACTTGAAATAAATGTATTCTTTATTTTGTGTATTTGGAATAAATATCTTCTTTATTTGTATGTATACTTAGTATTGAAATAAATTCAATAATCGAAGACCTGTCGCAATGCTTTAAAGATCTACATTGTTTTCATCTGAAGAGGGAAACGCTTTAGTATAATTACAAGATCAAACGAACTTACCTAAGTGAAGTTCGATCTTGATTATACGTAGCGTTTCCCTCGAAGATGATTACACAGTATAATAATTTTACAGTAGCATTACTTAGCTTTCCCGCCTCAGACGGTTTTCAAGATCGTAGTAAATTTTCAGATTGTTGGTTTCCTAGTCAGTCACAGAGGTCGCTGTGTAGAATATGACAGATTACAGAGCAAGCCAAAGGAAGCTGATATTTGTTGGTTATTGTTTATGCGTGTTTATACACAGTACACAGTTAATAACAGTTTAGCTTGAATCTGAATAGTGTTAATCTGAACTTTTGTCATTCTCTATTTTATTTTTGTGCTGTTGGTGCTATTATCAATATTATTATGAGTGAAAAGTGTAAAAGGATTGCTACCTATTGTGTAGTAAATGAATGCAAGAACAACTCTGCAAATTTCACTGGTAGTTTTTTCAGATTTCCGAAGGATGTGGAAAGGTACGTACAATCTAAAGAACTATTATCGTCTGTAATTAAACGTACAGCTTACTACTGTTAAGATTAAAAAACTTATGGCTGGTTTATGCAGCACCATTTAACTTTAATTTGAGTTTAATAGAAAGATAAATTATAGGATTTGCTAACAAACGTTTATGCACAACATTTTATTTTACTTTAATTTAAGAAGATAACCAACTTTTATCTTCTTACATTAAAGTTAAATGAAAACTGCGTTTACGCCTGCGCAAAGTGTAGCCAACATAATTCAGTGGCGTGAAAAGTTCTAAAATACACATTATTCACAAAATAAAACCCTAACTTGGTACTAACCTGTTCCTGTTAACCTTGAGGTGTATTTACCTAGTTACTAAAAACTTTTTGTGTTAACCAATATTTTTGTTTTTTAGAACTTCTGGTAAGTAAGGATACAGCATTATATGAGGCTTAAATGCCAAATTCTTGGGATTCATTTGGAGAGATAACTCAAAATGAAACTTATGATGGAACAGAAGAAGACTCAACAAACATAAAATCATGTATGACCGACCAAAATTATAGAATCGTGGACAATATAACGATAGGACCAGGTTCACAAGCATTGTGTTCTAGCAGCGAACAATCAAGTCCTTCAACATCTAGAATGGAAACTTCTGGGTCAAAATCTTTCGCGATAAAGAAAGGAAGAACGGAACGGATTCTAACCAAGTTGTAGCAAAAACTATCGAGGGGTGGCTCACTCGGTAAATCTGGTGTACACATTTTGTTCAATCCGTTAAATCTTAGTTCAATCTGTTAAATCTCCCTTCAATATTTATTCATTCTTTTCAATCATAGTTCAGTCTTTTCAATCCCAGTTCAGTCTTTTCAATCTCTGTTCATTCTGTTCAATCGCGGTTAAATCTCGAAATCTTTCAGTAAATCATTCAATCTTGGATGAAGATTTAAATGTTCGTAATACTTCGGCAATCAACGAGTACGTGACGACGGTTGTTGGTTGTCGGTCATCGCTGTTTTTACATTGCTTAGTTGATTCTTAATTAGGTAACTGTTAATCTTACAGAACCAATGATTGAAGACGATGTAAAGGATGATTTAAATGTCATCGAAATGTTTAAAGACGTAAATTTAAATTTAACAGATTTTAAGTCTAAAATTTCTCCTTCTACACAAATTTCGACTAACTCGCCCTATGTAAATAATAGGTCTGTTCCAGCAGGCATAAGAACTGTCTCGAACTAGTTCGGAATTTAACTGAGCATGCGCAGTAGCAGATAGGCAACACTTATCGGTCTCTGCTCATGCTCAGTAAAATCCCGAACTGGTTCCGGACTAGTCCTTATGCTGCTGGAACAGACCTATTACTTGCAAAGGAAAAGAAATGACGATAAAGAAAACAACATTATGCTGGCTCCTATCTGACAAAGATTTTCGTCTTAGTAGTGATAGACTTCGACTCGGACTTCGACGAGTGATGGGAGTTAGAGAATCACAGGCGAAATCTCATACGAGTAGTGATGTAAGTGGAGAATATTTTCAAAAGAATATTCTCGAGAACGAGATCACACCAAATGCCGTTAATAGTAAACCCAAATTTGGTTGAAATCGGATAACTAATAACTGAGTTGTGAAGGGGGGGGGGGGGGGGGGGGCATTAAAAGTGGGACACGCTGTATATGGCCTAATAGGTTAGACATTCATACCGTAAATAAAAAATTCATATTTTATGGACCTATTACCTTAATAGGTAATGATCCTTTTAATTTGAAGAAATATAAACAGCTTAAAGATGTTTTATAAATATGTACGGGTAGTCAACGAGGTAGTCATTTTATCTTAATAACATTTTGATCTGATATACCTAACTTTTTTTTATTTATAACTTTGACCCAAAAAACAAACTGCAGGGTCGTTTACCAATATTTTTTTGTCCTTAAAAAAACAAAAGACTGCCAATTGTTAAAGATATATATAGTTTAAATCACGAAAGAAGACCGTTACGTCATCGTTATAATTCGTATGAATCAAATCAGTACTGAGTTAGTCAAATTCATGCTTGTTGAAATGACATCCGGATGTAAACAAACTTAAATGTCAAAACAAAACATAACCTGCAATTTGTCTGTTAAATGTCAGAATAATTTAACGATCTCGCCTGTCTAAATTTGAACTAATTGTATATTCTTATCGAGGTTTTTAATATATAATTTGGCAAAATGCAGATGTTTTGAATATTAACTATCGTTAATTCCATAATGAACTATTTTTAATGTGCAAAAATCAATGGAATAAGGAAAACAGTAACAATCAAACTCAAAGATAAACAAAGTCAAATTTGACAACTATGGCTGACATGCAGAAACAGGAAACTATGAAACATGCGACAACGGCGCTAGTCAAAAGCGTTCGATCAGTTGATCGAATTCTTGCTTATTACTGAGACATACGAAATCGGGCCCTCTCTTTCTATTTCGTCAAGGCGGTTAGGTTTTCGTATAACGCATCAACAACGTCAGTCGGAGATTTTAACAGTCACATATAATGGACTCCCTTTCTCTGTCTCTCTCGTTTTACTGTGTTGTAAACAAAGAACGCTTGAACAGCGTACGTTGAAGATTAGAAATTAATTTGTGACGTAACGGTCATCTCTCGTGATTTGAAGTATACATAACTTGTGTTTTTCTTAATGGAACACCCTATATATTTTTAATCAGTTGAATAGCATATTTTGTTCTGATTTCAATGGTATAGCATACTTTATATTTTAATCCAACACTTTCCAACAGCGTCGCTTTCCAATTTACCTGCAGAAATGTAAAGTATTTTCAACAAACTTACCTTCAGGATCAGCTTCTTATAGTTCCAAATGGCCTTTATACAACCACTGTGGCTTTTTAGATAAAGTAATTGTAACTAGAAAGTAAGTTTTGCTGCATGAATTTAGTGGTTAAATATTTACACTTGGAGTAGTTTTCCACACACACCAAAACACTTTTGCACACACTCGACGCGCGTTTCGCCAACCAAGTTGGCATCATCGGGAGATGATTAAAACTAAGCTTAACCTAACAATGGGACCTATTTATACCTAAAAATGCGTTACGCTTCGACGAACAATTACCGCGATAGTAACAAAAAAGGCGGGTAAAATATTTAGCTTCGTTGAAGCGTTAACGCTTGACTAACATGAAAAGCAGGCTATTTGGAATGGGCCCTCTGTCACTATTCATACTATGTTTACATTTGTTAATTTCCAAGCTTTCGAATGCATCTAGTTGTCTAGAGTTTGTTACATTTCTAATCAACCTTAAATTATTAATATCTATTTTATGATTGTTATCAAAAGCATGTTGGGCAACGCTAGACTTCTCTATTCTTCCGTATTTTAGATGAGCCATATGCTCCTTAAATCTCGTGTGAATAGAGCGTCTTGTTTGTCCAACATACTTTTGGTTGCAGTCCTTACAGCTAATTTCGTAAATCCCCGACCTTTCGTTCATTCCAATTTTATCCTTAGGGTTGCCTAAAAGTTGTTGTAGTTTATTTCCTGATCGATGAACTACCGTCATATCAATGTTGTTGAAAATTCTACTAAGACCTCGGGTAAACCGAGGTTCATATGGAATTGATACAAATTTTGAATTTTCCTTATCAATACGAAAGGTCGAAGAATTTCGAAGTGCCTCCCTAAATTTACGCTTCCTAATTAATTTATCAATCAAATTAGTAGAAAAACCATTACTCAAAGCTATATCCTTAATTAACTCTTTTTCTTTTTCAAACCTCTCTTTAGTTAGCGGAAAACTTAATAATCGACTAACCAAAAAATTAAAACTTGCCATCTTGTGTTGGTCACAATGATGAGAATCATTAGGAATATATCTAAGAGTCGATTATTAAGTTTTCCGCTAACTAAAGAGAGGTTTGAAAAAGAAAAAGAGTTAATTAAGGATATAGCTTTGAGTAATGGTTTTTCTACTAATTTGATTGATAAATTAATTAGGAAGCGTAAATTTAGGGAGGCACTTCGAAATTCTTCGACCTTTCGTATTGATAAGGAAAATTCAAAATTTGTATCAATTCCATATGAACCTCGGTTTACCCGAGGTCTTAGTAGAATTTTCAACAACATTGATATGACGGTAGTTCATCGATCAGGAAATAAACTACAACAACTTTTAGGCAACCCTAAGGATAAAATTGGAATGAACGAAAGGTCGGGGATTTACGAAATTAGCTGTAAGGACTGCAACCAAAAGTATGTTGGACAAACAAGACGCTCTATTCACACGAGATTTAAGGAGCATATGGCTCATCTAAAATACGGAAGAATAGAGAAGTCTAGCGTTGCCCAACATGCTTTTGATAACAATCATAAAATAGATATTAATAATTTAAGGTTGATTAGAAATGTAACAAACTCTAGACAACTAGATGCATTCGAAAGCTTGGAAATTAACAAATGTAAACATAGTATGAATAGTGACAGAGGGCCCATTCCAAATAGCCTGCTTTTCATGTTAGTCAAGCGTTAACGCTTCAACGAAGCTAAATATTTTACCCGCCTTTTTTGTTACTATCGCGGTAATTGTTCGTCGAAGCGTAACGCATTTTTAGGTATAAATAGGTCCCATTGTTAGGTTAAGCTTAGTTTTAATCATCTCCCGATGATGCCAACTTGGTTGGCGAAACGCGCGTCGAGTGTGTGCAAAAGTGTTTTGGTGTGTGTGGAAAACTACTCCAAGTGTAAGTTCTACACCAAAGGTTCCAACCCCTCTTCAGGAATGGTTAAATATTGTAAATTTGAATTTTTTTCTTGCCCATCAGGTACATGTATCAGGTATTTCTCCCTGCATCTCTTAAGCTAGTTTTCTTTCTGTTCTAGGACAAAAGGAAACATATTAAGTAAGAGACAAAGTATTGATCAACCATCAGAACTGTGGAATGAGAAAATATTTGTGGAAGAACATGAAGAAGAGAACAAAGATGAAAGTGCCACTAACTACGCCACCAAAATATACAAGAAAAAGAAAAAGTGATATCCCTGTAGACGAATTATTAAATACGTGCAATACGATTGGTCAAAATTTAACTAGCTTAATAAAACAGGAGTGTGGATTGGATCAGTCTTCTGAAGATTACTACTTTGTCATGAGCTTAGTAAGATCACTAAGTAAAATGAAAAGTGACTCAAAAAAGATGCTGCTAAAAGCACAAATTTTAACTTTGATAGCTTATGAAGTTGAAAATTAAACTTGTTTTATGAAACTTACATTTTATATATATTTTGTTTTTAATATTTTTTATACTTTGTTTTTAATATTCATATTTTGTTTTGAATATTTATATCTTGTTTCTTGTTTCTTTCCAGAACTTTGCACAAAATGCGATGACTTGTATAATAATGGGTTCATTCAGGCAGTCAACCGCCAAGAAGAGGAATCCGATGTGGAAGTAGAACAAGAAAATCAACTCCTTTGAGGGCAAAAGGAAATAAAGCCAGAGGATGAGCAATATTTTATATATTTTTTATAAGTCAGCACTTTGGCATGCAAATAGCGGACAGCTTGGACCATCTACCTCGGTTAGCTCGAACCGAAGTTCAGATCAAAATTTTGCAAATTGTAGCTGAAGCAGAGAGGCAATATTGTCCTGAATAAAACAAAATATACAAATTTTTTATTTTTATTTATTTATTTTAAAACCCCATAAAAATATAAAAGCAAAAATGTACAACGTACACCCTATGGTGTTTCACATAAGAGGTGCACTTAATATTTAAGGCCCTACTTTTGACTAAAAAAAAAATATGTTTTGTATGGTTCTTCTTCCGAGGAATCAAAAACTGCAAAAAACAATTGAACGCCAAACAAAAACAATTTATTTTTAAGACTTTATTTTAATTTATTATCTTATAAATATTAACCTTAATGTGATACCCAGTCTTGTCCTTGGACAAATCGGTTCTCTTTTGACATCAGATTTTGTAATATGAGGCCATACTAATGATAATAAATGATCAAAGGTTTCTGGTCCCATGCGAAAAAAATTGTCGTGTTTGTTGGCTGCATTCAATCGCATATCTTCAGTCAAATTTTGACCAGCACCATATTTTCTTCTAGCTTCTTTTTCAAAAATAGGTCTTACCCACATGCTGAATGAGAAAGATATACAATATTATTCTTTTAATAATTTATATACGTCATTTTAGAATTTTAAAACACATTTTAAGCACCAAAAACAGCAAATCTTTTGAATATGCCTAATTACTCTATACTTACAGAAATATATAGAGCATATATATGACTGATGGTCGAGATGGTAGAGTACCTGCCTCTCACTCAAAAGTCCCGGGTTCGAATCCCGGTCGTGGCAATGGAAAATACTGTGAGAGGGATTTTTCCATTATACACGGATATTGGATGTGTGTCCCTTGTCTTTAAATGTGTAGCCCCCTCCCGCACAAGGCTCAGCCTTCTGGGATAAAGGGGGTCGTAATTACATGTGGTGTATTTATTTATTTATTTATTTATATCCATAGGAATTGCTTTGTTTATAATTTTCAGATATCAGACTTTGAAATGATCTGTAAAGATTTTGTAGCTTGCGAATTTTGCATTATAAAGAATGATATACAAATTTATATGGTAGTAGCAGGTGGTACATTTTAATAAATACCTACCGCCTCCTCTTCAGTTTTTTATCCTTTCTGCACTTTTCTTTTTTTCTATCCTGTAGTTTTCTCCACTTCCAGTAATAAGCAATACGTAATAATATTTCAATGTCCATTTTACTTTTTTATAACCTTTATTTTTTACTATATTATCGTTTTTATTATTCTGTCAAACGTAGCGTCGACAGTGTCGCTGTATAGTCGGCGCTACACTTCCTCGACATGCGCTACAGTTAAAAAGTAGGTGGTGGGAATTGACGCGCGCGACAATTCGTTGTTCTCTGAATGCGGCTTTAATTGGTTACTGTCTAACCCTAACCTCAATTTTGCTATTTACTATTTAGAATTTTCAACTTTCGTACTTATAAACTAGAGAGCATAACTATAGCGCCACCCCATATTTTGCAGTGTTAGTCCACTTAACATTACCAAGGTTACCAAGGACTTAGGAGGTAAAATCCTCCTAATTGTCCATCGAGAAACGTTCACATTACATTCGCTGGCGATTTTCTTACAACTCTTTAAACTGTTGCTTGCTGAAGCAATTATCCTTCTCTCTGTTCGTGGTGAGACTTTCTTCTTCGGACCTCCTTTCTTATTTTGACCATAGTCGACGGTATCATTTAAGTAATTTGACACAACTTTACGCGAACGATTAATCATTAAGGCAATTTTCCTTCGACTGACTCCTTGATCTTGTAGTGCCAAAATTTTCCCCTTTTCCATTTCAGAAAGATAAGTTCCACGGGGCATCTTTAACGTAATTTGGCAACAAAAAAAATTTTTGAGATTTTGTAATGTTTTATCACCCCGTAAAAAACATTATTTTTGTCTTCATTACTATTTTTAAGACAAGCAGAAACTTTTATAAAGAACAACATTTTCTCAAAAAGTTAAAAATTTTAGCTATTAGTACACCTATTGTAAACTACATCCGCGGACATACTGTATAGACTACTTCTGATCTCATACAATGTTTAATCCTTTTATATTAAATTATTTTCCTTGTAGAACAACATCTAATTTGCCTGCTGAAAATTTTGATGATGACAGTCATGGATCAGCACATTTTGCAGAAATGGATACTCCATCAACGTCACGAACTCCATCGAGACAGGCAGAAATGGATACCCCATCCACTTCACGTACCAATTCTAGACAGGACCGGTCAGAAGTGAATAGGCAGGATGAGTTATTTATTAAGGCAATTCAGTATCTACCTAGTAACAGAGAGTTTACCCCAACACGAAATTTTTGCTTACGGTTAGCAGACGGCTTGGAACGATTACCACTGACAGTTAAGAATCAACTCGAAGTTGAGTTTCTATCCCGACTAACAGAAATGGAGAACAAGTATATTTATAATGAATAAAATGTGTATAATAAAAATAAACAGCATATTTTCTTGTGTTTATTTCTTAATAGTACGATTAAAACATAAATTAATACTAAAATAAACTGATCAACAAAATAAACGTTACACTGCCAAATTTGCCCTGATTTTGGAACAGAATAAATTTGGATTGCCGCCGCCGATTTAGTTTCTGTTTGAAGTGTTAGCTAGTAAAATCCTTTGTCTACCAGTTCTTGTTTTTCCTAAGATTAAGTGTTTCACATAAAGTTTCTACAGGGCGGTAAATAAAACAGTGCTAAATTTCTGAAAGTTCGGCATCGTCCCATTTCAACAAAAAATATTTTTTCTGGATTTCAACATGAGTGCTATAAATATGGACCTCATATCTCGAAACGGTTTTTGAAACTACCGCTGATTTGCTTTATTTATATGGTGACCTCAAAAACATCCATTTTTTGATCTTGCATTGATAACTTTTTTACTCCCGAACCGACTCTCAAAATCTAGGGCTCATGTTGAAGCCAAAACTGCAGTTAATAAGGCGCGAGAATGGTAATCGATTCCAGACAAAGATTAAATATACAGGGTGGCATCAAAGTTGAACCAAATCTGCATAACCCCCTAAAACTGATATTATGAGATAATTCAATTAAAGTCAACTTGCTTTCGAAGAAACTGTATAATCTGAACACTTCAAGATGTTCTTTACTTGCATGAGTTAAGAATTGTTGGTGTAGGAACAAATTAACGATTGCCTGTTTTTGAAGAAGAATCGTAACTCTTGCTTATCTGAAAATTCTCGTTACCATGCAACGTACCGAGAATGGGAATAATCGCACTGGCTTATTATTGCCTGTCACTGGTTGTCATTTTGATTTCTGTCACTTTTATTGTTGTTCCTTCGGTTGCTAATAAGTTAGTGCCTCTTAATCGCAAAATGCCAAGTTTAAATGAAGACCAATTGGCCATAGTAAGCAGAATGCGTGATGAAGGCTTTGCAGTTACAGTAAAATCGCCGACTTTTTTAACACCTCCAGGCAAAGCATTTATCGGGCCATACGTCGGTGCTTAGCTGGCGATATTAATTACAACAGAAGGGGGGGGGGCAGAAGGCGAAAAACCACGGCAGCACAAGACAGATTCATTAGGAGAACTGTTCTGCGACATAATCGTACCTCAACTGCAAGCGCAGTAAACAATATTCTAAGAAACGCTACTGGAATTCATCTCTCCAACCAAACTGTGAGACGAAAGCTCCATGATTGATGGGTTATACCTACTCGAACTATTATTTGTTATTATCATACGAGTAAAATAAGGGCGTTTAAGTAATATCAAAATTGAACCAAACTTGCTTTCAATAAAAAAAATAATTTATTTTTTACAAACAATAACAAAATACATAAACAATAATAAACAAGTATTTACATAAATAAATATTAATAAACAAACAATTTGGGGAAATGTCAATATTTTGTCGGGCCTCCCCTCGCACGTATTACTGCTTCAATTCTTCTGGGCATTCCTTCCACCAGGTTGCGTAGAAACTGCTGGGGAATAGCTTCCCATTCTTCCTGAACTGCATTCACCAAATCGTCCAAATTGTCCATTTGGCCTTCCCTTTCTTTCATATTCCTTTTCATTCTACTCCAGACATGCTCGATCGGATTCATATCGGGAGACAAGAGTGGCCACTCCATTCTTTCAATATTGTGGTCCTCCAGAAACACGGTGACGATTCTAGCGCGATGAGGTCTCGCATTGTCATCGACTAAAATTAAATCGCCACCAATGTTTTCAGCTTAGGGGACCACAATATCCCTAATACACAAATCTCTATACCGTTCACCATTCATGCTTTCCCCTCTCAGTATCACTAATTCAGTTTTCACATTCATTCCTATTCCACCCCAAACAGTCACTCCTCCACCTCCAAAAGCTACCCTTGCCTCCATGTGTTCTTCCATAAATCTTTCATTCATTCTTCTCCATACCAAAACACGCCCATCCGACATAAACAAACAAAACCTACTTTCATCTGTAAACAAACACCTACTCCACTCTACTATTCCCCAGTGTTGGTGGTCTCTGGCCCATTGCAGTCGAGCATCCCGGTGTTGAGGTCCTAACAAAGGGCAAGCTGCTCGCCTTCTGGCATGAAGTCCACTTTCATGGAGCCTTCGTCTCACAGTTTGGTTGGAGAGATGAATTCCAGTAGCGTTTCTTAGAATATTGTTTACTGCGCTTGCAGTTGAGGTACGATTATGTCGCAGAACAGTTCTCCTAATGAATCTGTCTTGTGCTGCCGTGGTTTTTCGCCTTCTGCCCCCCCTTCTGTTGTAATTGATATCGCCAGCTAAGCGCCGACGTATGGCCCGATAAATGCTTTGCCTGGAGGTGTTAAAAAAGTCGGCGATTGTACTGTAACTGCAAAGCCTTCATCACGCATTCTGCTTACTATGGCCAATTGGTCTTCATTTAAACTTGGCATTTTGCGATTAAGAGGCACTAACTTATTAGCAACCGAAGGAACAACAATAAAAGTGACAGAAATCAAAATGACAACCAGTGACAGGCAATAATAAGCCAGTGCGATTATTCCCATTCTCGGTACGTTGCATGGTAACGAGAATTTTCAGATAAGCAAGAGTTACGATTCTTCTTCAAAAACAGGCAATCGTTAATTTGTTCCTACATCAACAATTCTTAACTCATGCAAGTAAAGAACATCTTGAAGTGTTCAGATTATACAGTTTCTTCGAAAGCAAGTTGACTTTAATTGAATTATCTCATAATATCAGTTTTAGGGGGTTATACAGATTTGGTTCAACTTTGATGCCACCCTGTATATTTAATCTTTGTCTGGAATCGATTACCATTCTCGCGCCTTATTAACTGCAGTTTTGGCTTCAACATGAGCCCTAGATTTTGAGGGTCGGTTCGGGAGTAAAAAAGTTATCAATGCAAGACCAAAAAATGGATGTTTTTGAGGTCACCATGTAGATAAAGCAAATCAGCGGTAGTTTCAAAAACCGTTTCGAGATATGAGGTTCATATTTATAGCACTCATGTTGAAATCCAGAAAAAATATTTTTTGTTGAAATGGGACGATGCCGAACTTTCAGAAATTTAGCACTTTTTTATTTACCGCCCTGTAGAAACTTTATGTGAAACACATAATCTTAGTAAAAACAAGAACTGGTAGACAAAGGATTTTACTAGCTAACAGTTCAAACAGAAACTAAATCGGCGGCGGCAATCCAAATTTATTCTGTTCCAAAATCAGGGCAAATTTGGCAGTGTAACGTTTATTTTGTTGATCAGTTTAGATGACATCGAAAATGTTTGTTTCCACATTAGTTCAGATTGTGAAATATAAATAGTATCTAAGTCTAAGTTAATATCTGACTTATAATAGAAATTCTAAATTTGTTCAACAAATAGTTGTTATTTGTTAGTTTCCAAATATTTTTTATTTCTTTAGTTTTGTTATTTTATTTGATATTTGCATATATTTTTAGACAACATTCCATTGCCACGGAACTGCACCGTCTTCATTGAAGTATTCTTTAGATATGTCTCTTACTTCTCTGGCACTTCTAGAATACATATTTGAACTGGTTTGTCCTATACATATCAATTGCGACGGTAAATTTCTCCAAGTCCCTGGTATTATCGTTCCATTTTCTTCAGCATCTACTAAATTGGGAGTGACATAAACAATTTCTTTGTCATACTTTGTTAAAAAGTTGTGTAAGCAGATAGTTGCCTTAATTGTATTTTCTATATTGGCTATTTTCCCAATTATTGGCTTACAAAATATTCTCCATCGAGCAACTAATATTCCAAAGGCATTTTCGCAAATTCTTCTTGCACGGCAATGTCGGTAATTATATACTCTTTCATCCAATGTATATTCTCCTTTTCCTGGATATGGACGCATTAAATTTTCTAATAAAGGAAAAGCTTCATCACCAACAATGATATAGGGCAATGGTGGTCTTCCTTCTGATATAACCCTGGGTTGAGGTATAAATAAAGATTTATTACTTATTTTTTTGCCCATTAAAGATTGTTTAAATATTCCACCATCGCTCTGCCGACCTGAAGCTCCTATGTCTACTAAAATAAATTGATAGTGATCACCCACAACAGCCATTAAAACAAGTGAGTGACTCCCTTTATAATTGTAATAGGTGCTCCCTGAATGTGGTGGTGCCTAAAAATAATTAGAACGGATTAAAATAGAAGTTTGAATAGCCCGATTTAAAGAATTGCTAACCTGCATGCAAATATGTTTTCCATCTATAGCCCCGATGCAGTTTGAAAAGTTCCAAGTCTTTTCAAATCCTTCGTTAATCCTTTTCCATTGTGCTGCATCGGGGGGGGGGGGAGGTGCTAGTACTAATGGTTGTAGTACTTTCCAAATTATGTCTACAGTCTCCGCAATTGTATTGGAAATGGTCGATTTTCCTACTCTAAACAAATAAGATTGGCTCCTTTGGCTATCTCCAGATGCTAAGAATCTAAAATAAATAATGGAATTTAATAATATAGTATTAGGTACGAAAAGGAAAACACTTACCTTAACGTGATAACCAGTCTAGTTTGTGGATTGATTGGTTCTCTCCCCAAATCTGATTTTCTTAAATGAGGTCCAACTAATCTTAACAGTTTATCAAACGTACTTGAACCCATTCTAAAAAAATTAGCATGCATATTTTCAGGATTAACTCGCATTTCGCTTATTAACGTATTTCCTGCACCTAATTGCTGTCTGGCTTGAAAAATGGGCCTCACCCAAAATCTAAATATTAACAAATACAAAATGTATTAAAAATTAATATAAAAAAGGAACTAATTATATGAAAACTGCAAATCTATGGATGGAGTAACCTTTTCATCTGCTTTCTGCTTTTTTTGTTTCCTACATTATTTAATCGTTTTCGCCACAAATAGTACAATTTAAATATATAGCGTACATCCATGTTGCCAAAATAAAAATATGTTACCTACTAATGTTATTATTTAACGACGAGTAAATTATTACAAATAAATATGTTATATTAAAACAAACCTAGCATTATTTAATTTTTTTTGATTTAATCTTTTATTCCGCAAAATGAAATGTTACAAAAACAAACATAAAAAGTAAACCAAGTCCTAAGCTAATTTATACTAAAATAAAAAAACTAATTAAAAGTAAATCCTAATTATTGTAAAAATAAGTTTATTTAAAGTAAATTGCCATAGAGCACCCTGTCTTGCCAAGAAATTCGTTCTTGATCTGATGTAAAGTAATCAGACAAGGCATCTCTAATCGAGTAACGTCTTGTTACGTTAGCACCCAATCGACCAACAGACTGTAAGGGATCTTGTTCAGCTCTCCATTTTGTTCATCATCAGTATCTACAAAATTTGATGGACAATATATGTTTCTAGGTTCAGAGAGTTCAGTTTGGCAATAATTATGTAAAACAACAATAAGCCTTCACAATATTATCAACATTTTCAACTTTCGCGACTATTGTTGTTAGAATTCTCCATCGGGCCACTAATATGCCAAAGGTATTTTCGATTACTTGTCTCGCTCTAGAAAGTCAATAGTTGAAAATCCTTTGCTTATGCGATAAATTATTCCCAGGGTAAGGTCGCATGATAAATGTTTTCAAAGCAAATGCCTCATCTGCGTCAAAAAAGTAAGGCATTGTATCATTTGTTCCAGGCAACGGTTTTTCTGGGGGTACGTTCATATCCGCGGACTCCATTCTTTGCCCAAAGACACTATGCCTAAACACTCCGCCATGACTCTGTGATCCATACGCTCCAATGTCAACAAATGTAAATTTATATTTATAATCGCAAGCAGCTAATAAAATTATACTAAAAGTCTTCTTGTAGTTGAAAAACAAAGAACCACTTTTAGCTGGAACCTGGATGTTCACATGTTTTCTATCGATGCTTCCTAAGCAATGGGGAAAGTTCCACCTAGTGTTAAATCCTTGCGATATATTTAACCACTCTTCTTCTGACTCTGGACTTTTTAAGTACTCGGGGCCTAAAACATCCCACAGAGCTTCACAGGTTTCATGTATAGTAGTGAGTCCTACATGAAAGGTCCATGCTAGGGCTTGCATAGAAGTAGAGGCGTAGAGGTTATTTCCCAGTTTTAAACTGGTTAATTTGAATATTTTTTAGATAAATCGAATTTTTTTGATAGGAATGTGGTAATAAATCCCAAAAAAGAAAAGGAAAGAAATAGAAGTACCTTGTGACAAATACCTGAAATGAAAATCACTGTACTTCACTTACAACTTATACAACTGTAAATATAAATAATATAAATAATAAATAATATGTTATGCCATCAGATCTATATTGCTTCCTGATTCTTGATTTTATTTTGTTGCATAATTTTTCAAATACCGGAATTGTCATCCTGGTAAACTTGAAAAATCGTTCTATATCCCAAGTTTTCATTTTTTTATAATACTGGTAATTGCCAGACGATTTCCGAGCCTTGTTAATGGACCTTACTTTGAATCTTCTTTGTCTTCGATATCTTGTTTTTATTTTTAGAGCTAAATATGTACACAAAACAAGTCCAAATGCGCCAAATAAATATTCATATTCTTAAGACCTCCATTTCAATTATATAAATAAAAAGCAATAAAATAAAAACTTACTCAACAAGGCAACAACTGACAGGATACAGGTTATGTTATTATGTTGACGTCCGACAGGGCAACGGCAAGTTTATAAATGGTCGACTTTTGTTGCTACGGACGGCAAACGTCAGCCTGAATCCAGATGCATCCGTAATTACGGATCCGAAGTGACCACGTGACTGTTCAGGACCAATAAAAATTGCAAAATCTCGCAACGTATGTGCGTCAAGGTCATTGCGGATAGAAGTTGGTTAATTTCAACTTCTATACGTGTTTTGCATCCGTAGTCACCGTAGTGGGGCCGTGTTGTTGTTATCGGGTCATTGGCATTGTGGATTTATCTTGTGTATAATATATGGTTTATTAGGTGTTTAATGATAAAAACTGTTGTTCATTATTAAGTATGGCCACTAATATAATAAATCAGTACAAATGTGGTTATTGTGGATTTTTGATAAATAGCCAATGTGAAAATTATATGGATCATGAATGCTTTCTTTCAGGAAAAAATAAAACTAATGGGGCTTGGCCAAACAGTATTGCAATAAGGAAACATCCAGGCAAATCTCTGATAGGTTCGACATATCTTTGAGCTCTGCTCATCGTTCTTTGCGTCGTGGTATTAAATTCATATTAAGCACCAGAAATGAATACATAAAATGGCCCACCAAACAAGAAGCCAAAATAATTTCCAATAATTTCAAAAGTAAGCAAGGTATAGATGGAATAGTTGGAGCTGTCGATGGATGCCATGTTAAAATAAATCGACCACAAGAAGATGGAGATTCCTATATAAATAGAAAAGGTTTCCATAGCGTACTCATTCAAGGAATTGTTGACACCAGAAAAATGTTTCTTAATGGAGCCAGAGTCGCTTCATGATGCACGACTTTTACGTAAATCAGCTATCTTTTCTAAAGCAGAAGACCCCGATTATTTTGGAGGTTTGTTTCTCATTGGTGATTCGGCTTATCCATCATTAGAATGGCTTGTACCTCCATTTAAGGAGGGGTCCTTAACGGCCGAACAGAAACTGTTTAATTTCAAACATTCATCTAGCCGCATCGTACTGGAACATGCTTATGGCGAGCTGAAAGGGCAGTTTAGAAGACTGCAGCATTTTGAAAATATTGACGTCCCTATTATTGTAAATTGTGTTTTGGCATGTTGTGTATTACATAATATCTGTTTGCTTGGAAATTATGACACTAAAATTATAATGCCAAATATAGGAAGTGACCTTCAAAGTGAATCATGCCCTACGAGCAGCAATTTGTCTAAAAATAATAGTAGAAGAGAGGAAGTACATATTTAGAGAATTATTTAATAAATAAAATTTTAATTCAAATTGCGTTTTATTTAATGTGTAATATAAAAATCTCAACAAAACATTAGAAACAAAATAAATCTTTCAAGCAGAACATAAAAATATCAAAGATGCACATATATTTGAGCAATTTGCACAATATTTTATATATTCATCTACCTCGCAAGCTTCTCTTGACATCCTAAAATGTTCATGAAACAAATTACCGTCGTACTTTGGGATTGTGACCTCAAAATATTCATCGTTGCGAGGCCTTCTGTCTCGTGCCTCTATTTCAAAATTATTTGCAAGTGGTTCGGCTAGTTCTTCAGCCAAGTTGAGAATCAAATTCATATTTATATCATCGTCTTGTACGATAAACATCATTATTTATTTGTATTTTTATTGACAGGACTTTTGTAGGTTAGATACACGAATATCAAAATACGTCAGAGCCACACAGACAAAAACGCCGTTCAGAAGAATTGCAACTTGTTGTCGATTCACCATAATCCGCTCATGAAACTGTTGTTTTTTATGAACGCAGCCATTAAAATCGACGTTGCATCTCCCTTTCTCCAAGACACTTTACAATATCTGTCCTTATCTAAAGTGAATTTGAAGTATTTGAACTTTGAAGTATGTTTCTTTTCTTATCCCCGACGTCAGCAAGTGTCTTGTTTTGTAATGTGTTATTGTTATTAGTCATTTATTATACAATAATATATATAAAACTAATAACATATTATATTGTTAACTTTATAAAAAATTTTAAATGGCTAGGCAAATGAAAACCAATGCTTCACAGTGGACAGTTTTGGTTGATTTTTTAGAGGAGCACCCTGAAATGGTGACTCATGCATTTGTTATAGTTTGGCTGCGAGAGAAAATTACAGAACACTGTGGGTCCAAATAGCTACTCAGTTAAATAGTATGGGATTCGGAGGCAAAACTCCAGAAAAGTGGATATAATATCACTACCGCCAGCTAAAAACCAGATGTCTAATTTTGGCTAATTTTAGGTAAATCATGTTAAGAATGTAAGCATTAGTATTGTTGATGTAGTACATATTGCTTCTTATTAGATTTGTGCTACTATCTAACTGGATTCTTTTGTTGTGTTGCTGTGTTATAGTTTTTAGTTTATCAAGATATATTATGTCATATATTGTTTTTATGTATGAAAAATAATATTCGTCATGTAAAAAGATTTTATATAAAAATATATAAAATTATTAATCTAACAGTGTCAATTTATTAACAGCGAATTATAAAATGGCGTTTAAATTTTTGTGGAATAGAGAACTAACCGCAGAATTAATAGAACTTTATCAGCAGCAGCCAGTGCTCTATCAAACAAATAGTGCGGATTATAAAAATAAAAACAAAAGGGTACAAGCCTTGGAAACCATCCGAAACGCAATTATTGAGAGAAGCGAGTTTGCTAACAAGCCATGTCTTTCAATAGACGTTATTAAAACCAAAATTCATGGCCTTCGAACTAAATATTTAAAGGAGTTAAATAAGCTAAAAAAGAGTCAGGCAAGTGGGGCAGGTACAGATGATCTGCAAACTCCTAAATGGTGGTGCTTTAACTTGCTGGATTTTCTGCGTACATCTGCCGAACCAGTAAGCGAGAGCATTTCTAATATTCAGGTATTATGAGATACTAATTAAAAATATTTCTTTTATTTACTATTTTGTTTCAACTCTAGGATGATGAAACGCTTGATGTATGTGAAGAACCGGATGTAGAAATTATTTTTGATGGGATAGTTGAAGAACTTCACAGAAAATATCAGGTCTCCTACACCACCACCGGAAGAACCCGGACCAAGTGGGCTAAATAAAAAAAAAAGAAGATTTCCTACAATACATTCGCCATCACCAGAAACGTCACGTACTGCCACTCCTACACAAAAAATAAAAAGTGATAGTAGACGTGAAGTGGCAAAACTAATAGAGGCTGCGAGTACCCGACTACTGGAAAACGCCACGAAAAAGAAGCCAGACGATCTCGATGCATTTGGATTGTGAGTGATTATTTCATAGATTATATTTCCAACATACTTGCAAGTAACTCACAAAATGCTTCTTATTTATACGTTTAGACACCTGTATATGTATAAGTATCCAATGTATAATAACTTTTTATTTATATGTTAAAGGTCTATAGTGCACGAAATGCGACTTCGACAGCTTAAGAGGAACATTTTTAATGCCATTTTGGACATGCGGGACGAAGAAGCCGTATAAATACATATTTATGAGTAATATAGTTTGGTATTTCGATTATTAGAAAATAAATGCTGCTGCAGATGTTTCGTTGGTTTTTATTTGGTATATTAACTTTTCTTAACAAATAAACCTATTATTGTATTATACATTATATTATGATTAAACATTTTCTTAAGCTAAATTATTCTGCCATGGTACAGCTCCAACTCCATTAACATATTCCACGAATTCATTCCTAAGTGCCATCTGATTGTTTACACCTGTTGCCTAAATCCATATTTAAAAATATATCTGCGATCAACATCACTATCATGAGCAACTTCATATATAGAAGGGCATTTTGATCTTAAAAAATTGTGCAAAACTATGCAAGCCAAAGTTACAATTTGTACTTTTTCTGGTTTTAAATTACTAGTATTAAGTATTTTTTTCTAATATTAAAAATATACTTTAAAGTAAAGTAGTTTCATTTTAGAACATGAGGAATCTCAACAGCCTCGTGAGGAAGCTGGAGGAGTCGATTGTGGTATATTGATTGAATTGATTCAAACCTCTCCGTTTTTGTACGATTTATCGCATAAATCATATAAAAACACCAAATTAAAAGCTCAGGTATGGCAACAAATCAGCGATGTTCTTAAATGTAGTGGTAAGTAAAGTAGATCATGGTTATTTCATAGCACTAAAATATGTGGAATTATGGACTACCCAAAATCCATAAAGAAAACATCCCTATTAGACCGGTCGTATCTTATGTAAATGCCCCATCATATAAACTTTGCAAGGAATTAAACACTACCTGTTCTCACAATGTTTGAAGCAAAATATTCAGTTAAAAATTCTCTCCAATTTATCGATAAAGTAAAGAATCTAAAAAACCCTCATAATGCTAAATTAGTATCTTTTGATGTTAAAAGTCTTTTTACCTCAATCCCTATACAACCATTGCTTGTAATAATAGAAAAACTTATAGACAATTCGGAAATTGATATGGATTCTAAAGCACAACTAAATGCTTTAATCAAATGTTGCACAAGTCAAAATTATTTTAAATTTAATGGTGAAATTTATAAGTTACTAGACGGATTACCTATGGGTTCACCAATTTCTCCTTTGTTAACTGAAATCTTTATGGATGATTTTGAAAATAAACTTTTCACTACAACTAATGTATTAATAGATAATGTATTTTTATGGATAAGGTATGTTGACGATGTATTTTGCATATGGAAAGGCACCGAAAGACAATTAAATAAATTCCTACATGAATACAAAAATCCAATTCACGTTAAAAATAGAAAATCAAAATGGTTTAAACTTTTTAGATGTAAATGTAAAGAATCGAAATAATCAGTTAGAATTTGACATTTATCGTAAACCTACTTGCACAGACAGCGTAATCCATAACCATTCTAAGCAGTCATTACAAATAAAACTATCACCCTTCCATAGCTTAATACATCGGTTATTTACATTTCCACTCAGTCGAGAAAATTTTGAAAAAGAAGTTAATGTAATTAAGCAAATAGCAAGAAACAATGGCTACAAAGAAAGTTTAATTGATAGATTAATAAAATACAAAAGAAAAATATATTTGGTGAATTTTATGCTGGTTCCACAAAAAACTTAGATGGGGATTATAAATGTATTAATTTTAGGCCAAAAATTAGCAATAGAGTCAGCAATAAATTAAATAAATTAGGATGCAGGACAATTATGGTAAATAAAAATAATTTAGGCAAACTTTTAGTAAACAATAGAGACAAGACTGATAAATTACAAAAAACAGGTGTATATAGACTAAATTGTGCCCAATGTGATGCAATATATATTGGTCAAACAGGTCGCAATATTAAAAAACGCTTGGATGAACATAAGAAATCTATTTTAAACAATATACATAACACTGGTATGGTCAACTCACTGTATAGATAATAACCATTTTATAGATTTAGACAATGTAGATTTAATTCATTCTGAAAAGAAAGGCAAAAAATTAGATTTATTAGAACAGTTAGAAATCCTTAAGGCAAAAAAAAATAATGTAAATATAACGAATGAACAACTAATTTTTACTGGCCATGATATTTTGAAAATAATTTAAATTCTAAGAAAAATAGTTTTTTTTTAACCCCCATAAATAAAAATCAGATGCTCTATTAGTTCTGTAGCCTCCAGATGTAATATATAAGAATGTAAACCATATTTAACAACTAGTATTGTATGTACTCTTGAGAAAGGCCTAGAAAGCCGAAACACTTGTAGAGATTAATAAATACTGTTTGAAACATTTAGAAAAGTGAATAATTTTTTCTTTAATTATAATACTAAAATATGTGTTTTAGTTGAAGACGTCAAAATGTGGAAAAATCTGAGGGAAAGATTTGTAAAAGAAAAAAAAGCTATCCTCAGGTTCCGCAGCACCCGAGTCAAATTGGACATATTTCGATGCCATGCTATTTTATGGCAACTATTCAAAGCCACGCAAGTAAGTACAAGTACAGTGACATTCATCCACACATATTATGTATCGTATAATGTATTGTTTGTAACTGATTTGTGGTTTATTTACAGAACATATACCACCACGAAAAAGACAGAGCCGAAAGGCACTCCCCAAAGTGCCCCGTCCAACACAGCGTCTTCGTCTGTATCCGTTTGGAGCAATGTAACTATGGAGACAATTACGTCACGAGAGTCTCATTCCATATTGGAGGACGAGATAGATATTGAGGGAGACGAGGAGCCCATGCCTTCAACATCAAGAGCCACCCCAGAGCAAACTACACCAAAACGGCAGAGTGCACTAAAACAGTTGGCACGTGAGACACCGTCAACATCTGCCACTGGTAAGATATAAAACAGGACAAGTTGTTTATAAATATGGAGATAATTTTTTTCTACAATCGACCATAAAGTACTGTTGTTAATTGTCATTTATCAAAAAAGGGTCACTTTACACACTTGTTGCATAAATTTCTAGTTTCTTCTAGACCAAAGGAAGCAGGACGAGGGGCGACAGGCACAGCCAGGTGTCGAGACACCCACTGCAGTTGGGACTGCTAATATAAATTATATAAACGAGAAAATAGATGTACACATTGTTTTCTTTTTTATAGGACAAAAGAAAAAGGAAACGGGCAACTGATGACACCCAGAAGTCTCAAATGGGCGACCTGGTGGAAGTAGCGAATACAATTGCTACCCAGTTCACGCAGAGATCCAAAAATGCGAACAGTGCATTGGCTGAATACATTTATCAGGAACTAGAAAAGCTGCCCGAGGCCTGTTAATAGGTCTAACTTTGAATCTTCTTTTTTGCCTTTGATCCATTTGGAGTTTAAGAATACCATAGGTACACAAGATAAGCCCAAATACACCAAGTAATTCGTAATCGCGATCCATAATAAATAAATTATTAAATAAGAACCACTACAAGAGCAAATAATAACAGAAATTATAGGTTATGTTATTATTGTTTTGACATTTGACGCGCGGATGAACGGCGAACGGTGAACGGCGGCGCCAACGGCAAACGGCAGAACGAACGGCAAGTTTATAAATCCTACTTTATTCTGTGTCTGTGGTGTAACAAAGTTTATTATTGCAAAGTGATAAAAAAAGGAGGAAAAAAGAGGGTTGCAAATTTTAATCCTCAAGAAGAACGCCTGTTAATAGCACTAATAGAAAAATACAAAAATGTTATAGAGTGCAAAAAAAGTGGAGCCACAAAATGGAGGGAGAGGAAGACGAAACGAGTGATCAAAATATACATGTCGAAAATACAAATAAACGTACTAATCAAAATGCCGATATAAGTAAGTTTATATTTACAGAAACATTTTAATAATAAAAATGGAACTAAATTAAAATTACCTATAAATCTCTTACGGTTTAACACATAATAGAAGCCCCATTTGATATAAATATAACGAATAATAACAAGTTTTACGAAAATTATAATGAACAATAAAAATTTCATAAGAGGACTCATCAGTATGAACGAGGCCATTTTGAAAATGAATATATTAATATTTTATTTATTCTTTGGAAAATTGGCTACGTCTAAAGACTTTCCCCATTCTTTATTAAAATTGCAACTTTTGACCAAATTTATGGACATCTTGTTCATTTGGTTTTGACATAAAATCGTGACGACACTGCCGTCGTACAAAACGGGGCAAGATTTTATGTCAAAATCAAATAAAGAAAGGGGGGAAGTCTTTTAGAGGTCAATTTTTCGAAGAAGAAACAAAATCTCAACATATTTCAAAATAGCTACACGTTTTATTAGGATTCATCAGTATATTCCTTTATTCCTTAATTTAAATGCAACTTTTATTGGTTATTATAATTCTTCTAAAACTTTTTATTGTTTCAGGTACGCTGACAGATGTGGTAACCCTGTTGACCCAGGAAATAATCCAAGTATTACCGATTCGACATCAGGCAGGGGTGTAGTAGCAATAGTGAAATTGGCAACGCAATAGGTAACAATATAAATGAAGTAGATAATTAACTCGATATGTGCAAAAGTAATGATGCCATTCAAAAAGTTCAATATAATGAAAGAATTGTCAGGAAAGCAGAACTTATTATAGGTTTAAGCAATAATCGTAACTTATCAGAAGAAAATTATATAAAAAGTATTTAGATAAAGCAATTAGTATGTTGAATGAAAGTGATGCTTTTTCTTTAAAAAATGACTGAAGATGTCAATGTTCAAAAGAAAATAGAGAAACAGAAACGCCTTTATTCGACGAAGAAAAAAAAAAGAAAAAAATTCAAATGATTTTCAAAAGCCCTCGTATAATGAAACTAATGTAATTAAGGATGCATTATTTAACAATTTAAATGAAACATTAAACATTAAACATAGTGATTTCTATCATTCCTATGTAGAAAAATTATAAATTATTTTGTATAGCAATCTAATTTTTTAAGGTAGGTACCTACATTAAATTTTGGATTGTAATTAATATTTTGTTTAATTTAATATTATTACAAGTATTATTTTTCTTGGGTATATCGGTCATATATATAAGCAAATTTATTATTTTTTTTTTTCTAACGTTTCGGTTTATTTTTAACCATCATCAGAGAATTATTATTTTGTGTTTGCTTGATCTTAAATTAAACTACATTTTTTAATGTGATGTATTGAGTGTCTTAAAGGCAACGAAACGTTAGAAAAAAAAAAAAATAAATTTGCTATATGACCGATATACCCAAGAAAAATAATACTTGATATTGATATCAACGGTCAAGAAAAAACCTAGAATATATATCTATTTAATATTATTTAAAAAAATAAAAACTAATCTGATTTTTTACCATCCCACTCAAAAGGAAGGGAAAAAATCACAGGTGAAAAGGCTTGTTTATTGACTTTATGGTACTTAAGTAACCCGAAATCTTTCCGGCAAATCTCGGACAGATTTAACGTCACCTATAGTTCAGCCCACCATTGTCTCAAGAGGGTAATAAAGTTTTTATCGTCAATAAGACATAATATAATAAAATGGCCTGCTGGAAATAAAATAAATGACATCACAACTGGATTTAAGGAGAAGCAAGGGATTGAAAATATACTGGGAGCGATTGATGGTAGCCATATAGAAATTATTAAACCCCAGGCTAATTAGGATTCTTATATAAATCGGAAAGGGCATCATAGTTTATTACTTCAAGGAATCATAGACCACGAAAAAGATGTGTTTTGTGGAGAACCTGGTTCAATGCATGACGCCAGGTTGTTACGAAAATCTGCTGTGTATGCAAAAATTAACAATAATCCTCATTTTATTTTCGTACTAGGTGATTCGGCTTACCCCAACCTCCACTGGATTGTAACTCCATATAAAGATAATGGCCGTCTTACACAAGAACCATGACTGATAAGGTCATTGGCAATGAGCTCATAGACTCCTTTTCTTTTTTTAGGATGATTAAAGAAGTCATCAATATGATTTGCCATAGACCCTATCAAGTCCAAAGTTTGCTGGTAAGGCCAGGTAGTTATTACTTTAGTATCACTTTCGTTAATTGGTATATTTTCAGATTCGGTCAGTTGCATTTCAATATTTGGCACGTTAAAAGATGTTGCAGGCGTTGAAACATTCTGCTCAGGTGATTTCGTTGTGCATCTGGAGTAGTATAGCAGGCGGGGTTCTGTGACACTTTTTAGCTCTATGGCATGTGTCCATTCACATCTTGTAAAAAAATCAGAAGAAGAATTGAAAGAAGTGACAATGACTAATAGATATGCATATGGCCGAGCCTCTTGTACACTAGCCGCGAAAGAAGTGGCCTCCAAGAAGTCTGACGTAATGCCCTAATAGTAGAATCACGAATTATTTATGATAATTATCAGTAATCGTCATTATGTAACCTTGAGGACATAGTTCAAGTGAAAACACACATAAATAATTAATAAAATTGCATTGCCGCGTATTAATCACTTATGATAATTGGCAAAATGCATTTTGTAGGTAGAGGGCAAATTTTGCTCCTTGATCCTATACGACATCTATTTGAGATTATATAAATGTATGCAGATATGTAAACTTCAGTTCAATATTAGAAGATGAAATGAATATTAGTTTGGGAAGCGATAACCTCTCATAAAATGTTGAGATGTTTATCAAAAATTAGTTTTCAAGATATTAATTATTTACCGAAAAATTATATAAAAACAAAAGCCCCTTACGTACGTAAGAGCTGTTATGATAATTAGCACATACATTACATTAGAATAATTGCAGTATATTTATCACAAATTATGTTAGGGTTAGGTAGGTTTGCATACGCCAATAAAAATGTGGGTTACACGTTTATACAACACTTAACGTTGAACAGATATTTTTACATAAATTAATTGATAAAATGTTGGTAAAGGTAGCTTTAGACTGCTATACTTTATTTGTTCTTGCAATATTTCACTGTAAATATCTTATATATATTTTATAGACAATTCTTCAATGGCATCATTTTTCTGTAATAAATAATAAAAAAGACTGTGTCTAAAGCTACCTTAAGCGTAATCAAATGAATTACTTTGAAAACCACTCAAGTTTGTACATCCGAGTAGGGAACGAGATACGGGAAATATATATATATATATTTTTTTGTGAAAAAGAAAATTGATTACAAACCATGGCATCCAATTTGTTAAGTAAGTAGCATAGTGAAAAACGTTACGTTATATTTATTTATTTTTGATATTTCAGTTATCGAGACATCTTCAGCTAGCATGACAAGTAAGTTTTTTCTGAATTAAATTTTAAATTTGTTTTTAGCTACGATTGATATTGCAAGATTTGTCTGGGACGTAGCAGGGGATTTTTTTCCGGCGGTTGCGGTATGTGTAGTTAAAGTCAAAAAGAACAAATTGGAGGGATACAAAATTTGAACGAATTTGACAAAATGCGATGTTCTAATCACCTATTGTGCTTTATGTTTATTTTTAGTTTACATATATATGCAAAAGTTTGGAAACACCACCCGAGGGAGGTGTGAAAATATGGGACGACAGGATATATAATAAAAATGTTATTGCTTATGCTCTAGAGGCCGAACAAGTAATTTTCATCTGCATAAGGGACTAACTTATGCAGATACACATGTAAGTTTTTAAGATTTTTCTTTTTATTTTTTTTTTATATTCCCTCATATGAAAGTGTTATTTTTACATTGTCTTGTAAGAATGGTCACACTGTAAATTTCTATGTACCTACTATTTTTGTACTGTAGAAATTATTATATTCTTGTGTCAATAAATTAACAAGTTAGACCGTAGCGACTGAAAAAAAAATAAACAAAATTACAAGTGGGAAATATTTGATATTTCAAAAATTATTTATAGGTACATCTGTATTTTATCAATGTCGTCAACAACTACATTTTTATTAAACTCTAAATACTCTAGTAAACAGTAAGATTGTTCACATTTGTTTAAGGTACACAGATTTTTTATTTTATCAATATAAGTTTCCTTATCACATTTATCAAAATTACTGATATAAAGTATGGTGTTATTATAAAAGTTCTTAAAATCTAAATGTCGTAAAAATTCTAGTCTATAATTAATTAAATGTTTAATGTTAATAAGCTTCTTAATACAATTATCGTCAATGTGAATAACGCTATCGCCACTTTTTAGTAATAATAGATGATGATCCATAAATAGTTGACTGGATATTGAAAAATTTTCAAATTCTACTATAGTTTCGACAAATTTCTTTTTTTTACGTTATCAGGCGTGATATCAATATTTGCAATAAAATCATACCAATCCAAATCCATAAGCGAAATTGCATCAACTGAATTGTTAAATTTTACTGTCGGTTCGAACCCTCTAGCAGCACTTATTCCTGTTGAGACACACAATTTGATAGTGAATAGTGTTAATTCGTTGTTTTTCCTGTTTAATTTGTTCTTTATATTTTAAAAGAATACTATCTACATATTTCCAATAAGGAGATGAACATGATGAAGTAGAGGCAAATGAATCGTTTTCAATACCAGAATCTGCTATTATGCTGCTGCTACTACTGTTCTCACTGCTACCCAAATAAACACGAAATTGTTATTTCTAAAATTAATTTATTAATACTTGTGGCAGGTCACATTACTATAATTATCATACTATCTCTTTTTTATCAATCCAGGAATTATGTGATTTATCTAAACCGAGCCATTTTACGAATGCCTTTGTTCCTTTTCTTCTGATCACTTTCTCAACTAAATAAATATCTGGATAATATATCCCACCTCAGGGAGTTCGCAAAGATCAATTGGCACAATAGCCGTTTAACCCATTTAGGACCGACGTTGCGTATGCGCAACATCGTCTCTCGTAATTTTTTACATAATTGTACAATATTTATTTTAAATTCTATTGTAAGTAATTGCTGTACTAAGTAACATTTGATTGATTTTATATTTTAGAACCTCGGTAAGTACTACTACAAAAATATTATTAATTTTTCAATATTGCAAATTTTTGGCAACTTTACATCGGTATACATATTATTCTATTTTATAAATGTAAATTACTATATGAACATTTCTTTTGTTGCATTATTACAAAGAAATGTCCCGTAATCGAAATTCATAATTGCTTTATGATAATTGATTACTTTGTACTAAAAAAATTATCGGTAAATTTTATGTTGCGTAAACGAAACATCGGGCCAATTTGTGTTCGGGTATCTTTCTCCCTCAGCGTCGTTGATTATCGGTTCTGGAGGGAATTTGTCGTCTCAAACGTGGTTCTGTCGTGGTTCGCTCAAGTCTAGTTGCATTTATTTAGTGTTCTGTGTATTGATATTGTGTGTGTGTAGATATGTGTACTAGAAAAGCTTTAACACAAAAAGAACTAGAAGCTGCATTAGAGGAGGCTTTAGATGAACTTGAAAATGATACAGGTAATAATTTTCGTTTTATTTGGAAAGAAACGTGTATTTTATATTTTAAATAATAAGGCGGATTTATAGATTACGTGACGCCGACGCGAACGCAACGCCACCGCGAACAATGAAAGAAAAATAATGGAAAAATCAAACAAGCATTTATAGAACTCCGCAAGCCTAACGCGAACGTCGACATCGACGTGAGAGATGGTCAACTTTTATCTCTTGCGTTTGCGTTTTTGCGTCGGACCAATTAGAACACATAATTTATGTGGATATGACAGTGTTCTGTATAACCGATCGTTCAAGTTTAAAGTCCCTTGTTTACCTTTGTGTTCTGTGGTTGAAATGTTGAAAAATATTTATCTTGCTTTGAGACGGCTCTATTTTACTGTCTATTCCTGTTCCTGAATGTGAACGTGACGTGAATCTAATATCTAATGGATTTGGGACTATTAATAATGTTGGTTCAGGCGCAACCGCATTTATATGATAAGAGCTCTAAAAATTATAAAAACAGGATTGTAAAAGAAAATTCTTGGTTAGAAATCGCAAATGCAATGAATAAAAGTGGTGAGGAAACTTTTTTATTTCTTTATTAAATACTTTTTGTATTTCTAAAAAAAATATTTTCAGTGGATGATTGCCAAAAAGCATTTAAAAATTTACGTGATAGGTATGTGCGGACAAAAAAGGGAATGCCTTCAGGATCTGGAGCATCCGATGATGAGCCATTCGATTATTTTTATGCAATGAGTTTTTTGGAAGCCCATATTAGATCACGAAAGTAAGTTGCGTAGGTTATACCTTAGTGAAACCACGTATAAATATGTTTATAAATAAATATAAAACAATAACTGGAGTATTTATATTGTTACTTTTTTTTAGAACCCATACAGCAACACCACAAGTACCTGACACAGAAAGGACAAGTTCTTCTTGTTCATCATCACGACCTTGGAGCTCTATGACAGAAATTTTAACCCCAGAACCAGGAAGTGAAGGTAGCGAAGAAGAGAGCCAGATAGTTATTGAGGTAACTGAAACAGACACCTCACAAAATGCTACATCTCAGGACGAGTCTCGACAGGAAGGTTAGTTGAAACTCATGAGGTTTTTAAATGCCAGTAGTTGCACAACACTTTTATTTTGTTCGCTATGTTCGCATATTCATATTGTTCCTCATGGTTCAACTATTTTCATAGTTGAATAGTGGTCAATTATTAAACCATTTTTTTTTTATTTTAAACTCATTCAATCCTTATTTATTGCTAGAGGTTTTCACTTTCCAGTGGCGTACTATTGTAAAAGATATGTACATTAATGTTGTATCATGACTTAAAAAGCTATCAACTCTCTGGAATATTTCGTAATGATGCAGGGGTCATAATTAACAGAAAAGCCATTGTAATTATGTATATATCCGTCAATTTTCATGTAGTGTGCCACTGGAAGGGAAAAAGTGGTCAGTGTCTATTTATTACGTATTTTTTTATTCTAAGCAAACTGAATGACAAAATATTTTGTATAGATTACGTCTTGCAAACGCCTACAAGACATCCTGCAAAACGACAGTTTTCAGAATCAACCCCGAGGAATAAAGGGAAGAAAGAGGGTCCAGTGAATGAAATAATGGGAGTGGCAAAAGATATTGTCAAATCTTTACATGCCCGAACACAGACATCAGAAGATGCTTTCGGTTCATATGTTGCTCTTAGACTGAAGGAAATGGATAGAGTTACAAGCAGCAAAAGAAAACAAGAAATTATCGCTATACTAGATGCATCGGCATCGAACTCAGAATAAATAAGGCTCATAGTAATAAATATTTAGTGTTTTTTTCTATTTTTTATTTAGAAAAATAAAATGTGTTTCCACGTTTTCTTTTTTTTAATCTACTTTATAGACAAAACTAAGTTGGTAATTTAAGAACTAAAAATAAAAAATAAATATAGTCTATAATCATTAATAGTAAATATAAATTATTGTTTATTAGCCGTTGATAGTTAAATATTTAGTTGCTTTAATTAGTTGGTTCTCGGCCTTCATTTATTTTGTCAACTTGCCAGGGAACACTACCTTCTGCGGAAACAAAATACTCTGCCAATTTATCTCTTATTGCATAAGTTTATCTTGCTGAAAGATTAGATGATACTCTCCCTACAGAATTTAAACTTCTAGCTTCTGCTCTCCAGTTTCCGTTGTCTTCGTCACCCTGATCTGCAAAGCCTTGGGGACAATACTTACTATTTGATTAACTTGGCAATAATTATGTAAACATACTATTGCTTTTACGAATTCGTCTATATGTTTTGGATCAGCTACTATAGTTCGTTTTAAAATTTGCCACCTAGCTACCATGATCCCAAATGCATTTTCAATTATACGACGAGCTCGGGAGAGTCTATAATTAAAAATTCGTTTAGTATCTGACAGATTTCTGCCAGGGTAAGGCCTCATTATATATTTCTTTAAAGGAAAAGCTTCATCAGCAACTATAACATAAGGTATTTTAATATCTGTGTTGGGGAGAAAATCATCTTTAGGAACATTCAAATTGCCATTGCCCAAGCGTTGTCCAAAGATACTGTTCCTAAATATGCCACCATCACTTTCTGATCCGTAACCACCAATATCTACTAACTTAAACACATAATTGGCATCACAGCAAGCCATCAACACTATGCTAAAATTTTTCTTATAATTAAAGTATTGTGATCCACTATTTGGCGGTGCTTCAATATTAATGTGCTTTCCATCTACCGCACCAAAACAGTTGGGGAAATTCCACTGATCAAAAAAGTCTTTCGCGATTTGTTTCCATTCTTGAGTAGATGGTGTTTTTAAGTAAGTTGGTGATAATAAATTCCAAATGATTGGGCAAAGTTCTGTAACAATTTTGTGAACTGTAGTTATACCCATTTGATGTGACCATGCAAGACTCTGCATACTAACTCCCTGTGATAAATATCTAAAAATAGATGGTAATTAATAAATATAAAATTATAAAATAACAAACACAAGAATACTTGGTTATATTTCACTTTATTCTGCGATTGCAGTCGTAGAAAAATAAGGTAATGTATAACCTAGTAATCTTGTGTTCGTTATTTGCTTTAATAGAATTCCACAAATTCATTGATTTTTAAATAAATAGGTATATCATTTGTCAACAAAATTTGAACTTACTGCAAAGTTATTTCTAGCTTCTGTTCAGGTGAAACACCATCAGATATGTTTCTTCTTTTGATATGAGGCGACACTAATCGTAATAAGTTGTCAAACAGAGGAACTGTCATCCTTGTGTACTTAAAGAACTGTTCATGATCTAATCGTTTCATAGGTAAAAATGTGGCTGCAAAAAAACCTTTTCTCTTTCTGTCCCTATATATGGGCCTCGTCTTAAACCTCCTATTTCTTTTTCTACTTTTTATCACAAGCACAGTGGTTAATAACAATAGTCCAGCAGCAGCAGCTAAGAGGTGGTTTTCATCATCCAGATTCATTATCACCAAAAAAGTAATATTCACTGTAGAAAATAAAGTATATATATACTACGAAACTAACGAAACACTGCTCAACGTCTGTGTCTGTTTCGTGGTCGACAGTGTCGACACCACAGAACATGTACACGACATACACACAAAAATCAAGGACGTGCGCATGCGCAAGTTTTAATGCGTAAAATTTATAAATCAACATTTCTGTACACTACGTCGGCGTTGGCGTTGCGTTCGCGCTGCGTTGGCGTCGCGTAATCTATAAATCCGCCTTAATTGTTTACAGACGTTGTTGACGTTGTTTACATACCACCAGTAGTAGACAACCTTACTGATGATGAAACCTTTGATGATGAAGAGCTTGAAAATAATGTAAATTTAGCCGCAGTGGAAATAGCTGGAACATTTGAAATTCATACGTGAGTTGATGATGACTTTGACGACTCCGATGATGAAAGTTTAGCATCTAAAACGAAAAGATATGCAGTAGAAAAAACAGCTGTTACACAGCAGAAGGCGATTCCAGTATGGAAAAGTGGGACAACTGTATATCCAGAATGTTTTTTGTCAAAGGAGCAAGAAAATATTCAAAACATTAGAGAACTAATAGCGGGGAAGTCTCCTTTAGAATTATTTTCTCTATTTTTTGACGATGAAATGTTGAACCTGATAGTAAATTATTCACTAAAATATGCGGCTGATCATAACAGGTACGATTTTGAATTGACAACTACTGATGTACAACGTTTTATTGGAATAATGCTACTGTCAGGTTATCATTCTCTACCGCAGGCACGAATGTATTGGTCGAAAGATGAAGACAAGGGTGTTGGTATTGTCAAAAACTGTATGAGCCGAAACAGATTTGAAAATATCAAGAGAAATTTACATCTAAGTGATAACTCCTCCCATCTAAACCCAGACGATAAATTTGCTAAAGTGAGACCATTCTTTGATCTTTTAAATCGAAAGTATTTACAATTTCGAGTGTATGCCTCTTGTTTATCCATTGACGAGCAAATGGTGCCATATTTTGGCAGACATTCCTGCAAGATGTATATCAAAGGAAAGCCAGTACGGTTTGGCTTCAAGATGTGGTGTTTATGCTCGTCTGATGGTTACTGTTTCCGTTTTATTCCATATGCTGGAGCAACTACTAAAAAGACTGACTTTGGCTTAGGTGGGCAAGTAGTACTAGATCTCTTGTCTATTTTAGAAGAACCTAATAACCACCAGGTTTACTTCGATAATTTTTTTACATCTTTTAGTTTGATGAATAATCTCACAGCAAGAGGGTTTTATGCAACAGGAACGATCAGAAAAAATTGAACAAATCGGTGTCCGTTGAAATCGACAAAAGCTCTGGCAAAGGAACCGAGGGGTACCTATGATAGTGCCTATGACGAGTCCTCGAATATATCATTCACAAGATGGAATGATAATTCAGTAGTGACTATTGCCAGCAATATGTTCAATGTGGAACCGTTGCAGTTTGTCAAGCGATACAATCGCAAGGAAAAAACATTTGCCACTGTATCTCAACCCAATGCTGTAACCCAGTACAACAAATTTATGGGCGGAGTCGACTTACACGACAACGGTGTAGCGAACTATAGGTCAAGCATTCATGGCAAAAAGTGGTGGTGGCCACTTTTTTCGAATTTTGTTGATAGTGCGGTGGTGAATTCTTGGAAACTTTATAATTTACAGAATGAGAAGAGAATGTCTCAGGTCGACTTCAAATCTTATATAGCCGTGCGTCTTTTAAAGATAGAAATTCAAAAGCCACCAAAGAATCCTGGAGTAAACACTCTTAAAGAAGTTCGTTTTGATGGTGTTGGGCACGTTATAATTCAGCATCCTGAGAAACGCAGGAATCGATGTAAATATTGCCAAAGCAATACAATTTATATATGCAAGAAATGCAAAGTTAATATTCATCCCGACTGTTTCGAAAGATATCACAATGTAAATAATTAAAAGTTACATATTTGCCCGATGTTGCGTACACGCAACACATTTTTTTTCATATTTCTATTTAAAAAAAATTTTTTTAAAGGCATATCCTGTTTATTAAATGTCAAATAAGAAATAAACTTATATTGTAATTTTTATTTTTTTTGTTTTACTACCCTTGGGCATAAATGGGTTAAGGTGTAAATTTCCTACATGTAAAGGCTATACCCATGTAATGTGTGAAAAATGTAATGCATCCCTTTGCTTTAATGCTGCCAAAAACTACTTTAAACAATTTCACCAATAAATTAATAAATAATAATTTATCACATTGTGTTATTTGTGTGTGTTTTAGATGAATAGGATAGAATGTTGCATATCGTCGGTCTTTTCACGTAAGGGCGTATCTCAGAAAATTTTAAAATTGAGTTAAGACCGCCAATGGGCAGCTTAAGCCTCATATTTTTATCTCACGAACGGGCGTATCTCAATATTTTATACGTTTGCTATTCCTCACATATTTTTATGGTCGTATCTCAAAATATTCAAAATGTAAATCTCACGTATAGGCCTAACTTAGGATAGGCCCATACGTGTGATTTAAAAGCCATGCATGCGCGTAATTTCAAGGCGTATCTTTAGTGACGGCGCGTTACGTTTGATTTACAGAAAGATGGCTAGTTCGCACGTTATTTTTTCGCAAATGGACATTGTTTGTGTTTTCTGCTTGATTGTGTAAAATTGTGATATCTAAGAGTTATTTAAGGTAAGTACAAAACTACAAAACTATTTAGACTATACTTAAGTATGACTTCTTGACTCTTTCATTAGTATTTTGGCCCAGAAAAAACCGTAGATAATGTGTTAAAATACATGGAAATATTTGAGGTTAGAATACTGTTTTATTGAAGTGTCTACTGAATCGTACGCCATGACATTAAAACATTACGAATAATGAAGTTGTACCGTACAAATTAGTATTTATTTTCTTCGTTTTAGAGCGTTTAAATAAAAGCTTTAGTTTTAAATGTTTTTTCTTTTTACTATAAATTTATTAATTATATAGCCACTAAACGTTAAGAAGGCATTATTTTATTATATTTGTTCCAGGATAGATGATAACCAAGACAATATGGATGTTCTTGTACTTTGGAAAGACAACAGTAAAAATGTAGTTTGTACCACTGATATCGTAAGTTTAGACAAACAAAAACACTTTAAAGTAGGTGCCAAAATAAAAATGAGATATGATCATATCTGGTATTATGGGACAATTATAGCCACTGAAAATGAAGGAAGTGAATCAGATTTAGGGAATTTGTATCCAAATCAGTCATCTTCAGAATCTGATGACGATGAGCCCCTTAAGATGAAGAAATTAAAATTAATGAAAAGTCCGGAATGGAGTTACTCTGATGATGAACCATTAATTAACCTAAGTTCTTTGCTGCAACGCTCATCTACTGATTTAGGACACGAAAAAGAAAATAATAACGAGGAGAACAACGCACGAATTAATACTGAAGAGAATAACTCAGGAATCTGTGAAGTTATAAGCTGTAGTAAAGAAGTCTGGAGCTCATGTCATAGATGTCGTATTTTAATTTGTTGGGACCACTTTAAGGATAATGACAACTGTGTTGAACACATTATTCACGAGGAATACTCACAAATCAGAAACAACGATCACGAAGATGGAATTAAAGATAGTTGCATAGTTGTTGTCCAGTTAGATAAAAATCAACAAATTTTACCAAACAACTTAAACCCTCAACCAGAAGATTTTGTTGTAGAGGGCAATGAAAGGGAAGAACAGAAAAGGAGTAATGACACAAGAATTAATAAACAAAAACAGGCTAAAACGCTTAGGAACTCTGGAAAATCATACGTGAGTCCTGCAACAAAAAAAAATGTTCCAGCCAGAAAACTAAAAGATGGCTGCAATACAAATACTTGCAATAAGTTTGGACAGAAAAAATGTAGTTTATTTACTTATTTAGATAGATACAATTTATTTGAAATGTTTAATAATTTAGGCGACTTACATAGTCAAAGAGAGTTCATTGTGCGCCACATTATTATAATGGATACAAAACAAAAGACCACTAAACAAGAACAATCAAGACGACAGAAAACAATACAGTATTATTTAACACTAGAAGGCAGTCGTCTTTTGGTTTGCAAGCGTTTTTTCTTAGCCACATTAGGAATTACTGATAAGATGGTGCGAATGGCTATTTTAAAAACTCACGATTCAGGAGTTATCGAAAAGGAAATGAGAGGTGGTAGGCAACGTTCTCAATTCATAAAAGAAAAAGAATGTATGATTCGCAATGCTATAGGCATTCATATTGACCGTTACCCCAGAATGGAGTCCCATTACTGTCGTAAGAATACGTCAAGGCAATATCTTCACCCTGACTTAACACTACGTAAGATGTATTTGATGTTTTTAGCGGATTGGGCTATTAAGAATGAGGACAAGCCTTCCTTCTCGACTTATGAGAGAATCTTTAAAGCAAAAAAGTTATCCTTCTTTTCCCCTAAAAAAGATCTTTGTACTTTATGCACAATTGCCAAAAATGGAACTGAACAGCAAATAGAACAGTTGAGAGAGAAGTATAAAAAACATGTTTCAGAAAAAGATAAAGTAAGGGAAATTAAGGAAAAACAAAAACAAAATGCAAAAGAAGACCGAACTTTGCTATGTGGGTGTTTCGATCTTCAACAGGTGATATATTTACCCACCTGCAACGAAAATGCGTTATTTTATAAAAACAGACTGGCTAATTTTAATTTAACGTTTTATAATATTGCCAGTAGAGACTGTTTCTGCTGGACGTGGCATGAAGGCATTAGCAAAAGAGGGGCATCAGAAATAGCGACGGCCATTTATAAAGCTTTGGAGTATTATAATGACAATGGGGTAACTCAAAAAGTGACCCTTTTTTCTGATGGATGCAGAGGCCAAAATAAGAATACTGTCATGGCTGCAATGCTTCTCTATGCTGTAGTTCACTACGATAATTTGAAAGAAATATCTTTAAGATTCTTCGAGTCCTTTCACGGACAAAACGAAGGCGATTCTGCGCATAGCGCAATAGGCTATGCTATGAAACATTCGGGAAATATCTACGTTCCTTCACAATTACACCCAATTTTTTCTTTGGCAAGACATAATCAGCCATACAAAGTAATATCTCTAAATAGTGAAGACTTTCTTGATTTTAAACAGCTTTCAAAAGATGTAAGAATCTTGACCGTGAGGAAGAGTGATTTAGGAAACCAAGTAAAGTGGACAGATATTATGGAAATAAAAGTTAAGAAAGATTCTCCGGGTCAGTTTTTTTTTAAAGAGAGCCATAATGAACAAAATTATGATAGCTTGTCACTGAAACGAAACAAACAGCATAATATTACAACGTATAGGCTTAGACGATTAAATGCAGGACCAAATAAGATAAGTAAAGACAAGTACCAAGATTTGGTTTCTTTGTGTTCAGGAGTTACGCCTGTGATCAGACAAAAAGAACACCAAGATTTTTTTAAATCTCTGGCTCATCTTGATAAGTAATAATAATAGGACCTTAGTTTTTATGTATTTTCAACCAAATATTATTGTTTTGTGAGAGTTACATTTTTGTTTTATTTATTTTTTAAGATACATGTAAGTTATTATACCCGCTGTTGTCAATAAATAACGTTATTTTGAATCTTTTTGTATTGCTTCAGTAGACGTATCTTATTTTTGTTGTGACAAATACATCACACGTAAGGGCGTAACCTTTTGATTATTTTTTTTCTACTACTTTTAAGACACCAAGCACTGTTTAAGTGACAAATTCTCTAAGCTCTACAATGTTATTTGCTACATAAAAAAAATCACTAAGCTATAAAAATAATTGCAGGACTTATTCACAATAAAAAAAAGTAAAATATTTAAAATCGCTCTCCTGAAAAATCATCAAAACTGAGATACGCCCTTACGTGAAAAGACCGACGATATGTGCAATCATTTCGCATATTGACATTAATTTCTTTTATGCATAAAATGCAAAATGTTGCGTATATGCATCATTAAAATATTTAATAAAAATGAAAAGAAAAAGTGTATACAGAATATTTTGCTTATTTTTACTGAAATCTACGTAAAAAAATTGGTTAATAGCTATTTTACCTCCAAAATAAAAAAAATTGCGCAGTGAAGGGTTAAAGTTTTTGTTTTCGAACGTGTGTTAGGACCGGTTTTACATTGACAATCAAATTTTCAATTAAGTAATTGAAAGCTTTTAATTAACTGTTAATTAGAATTGTTTATATATATTATATTCTGTGTCTGTGGTGTAAACAAGTTTATTCTTGCAAAGTGACAAAAAATGGATATAGAAAAAGGAGGAAAAAAGAGGGTTGCAAATTTCAATCCTCAAGAAGAACGTCTGTTAATAGTACTAATAGAAAAATACAAAAATGTTAGAGTGCAAAAAAAGTGGAGTCACAACATGGAGGGAGAGGAAAACGAAATGAGTGATCAAAATATATAAAATGGGAAGCCCCATTTGATATAAATATAACGAATAATAAAAAGTTTTACGAAAATTATAATGATCAATAAAAGTTTCATAAGAGGACTCGTCAGTGTGAACGAGGCCATTTTGAAAATGATTATATTAATATTTTATTTATTCTTTGGAAAATTGGCTACGTCTAAAGACTTTCCCCATTCTTTATTAAAATTGCAACCTTTGACCAAATTTATGGACATCTTGTTCATTTGGTTTTGACATAAAATCGTGACGACACTGCCGTCGTATAAAACGGGGCAAGATTTTATGTCAAAATCAAATAAAGAAAGGGGGGAAGTCTTTTAGAGGTCAATTTTTCCAAGAAGAAACAAAATCTCAACATATTTCAAAATAGCTACACGTTTTATTAGGATTCATCAGTATATTCCTTAATTTAAATGCAACTTTTATTGTTCATTATAATTCTTCTAAAACTTTTTATTGTTTCAGGTACGCTGACAGATGTGGTAACCCTGTTGACCCAGGAAATAATCCAAGTATTACCGATTCGACATCAGTCAGGGGTGTAGTAGCAATAGTGAAATTGGCAACGCAATAGGTAACAATATAAATGAAGTAGATAATTTACTCGATATGTGTAAAAGTAATGATACCATTCAAAAAGTTCAATATAATGAAAGAATTGTCAGGAAAGCAGAACTTATTATAGGTTTAAGCAATAATCGTAACTTATCAGAAGAAAATTTTATAAAAAGTATTTAGATAAGGCAATTAGTGTGTTGAATGAAAGTGATGCTTTTTCTTTAAAAAATGACTGAAGATGTCAATGTTCAAAAGAAAATAGAGAAATAGAAACGCCTTTATTCGACAAAGAAAAAAAAAGAAAAAAATTCAAATGATTTTCAAAAGCCCTCGTATAATGAAACTAATGTAATTAAGGATGCATTATTTAACAATTTAAATGAAACATTAAATATACATAGTGATTTCTATCATTCCTATGTAGAAAAATTATAAATTATTTTGTATAGCAATCTGATTTTTTAAGGTAGGTACCTACATTAAATTTTGGATTGTAATTAATATTTTATTTAATTTAATATTATTTAAAAAAATAAAAACTAATCTGATTTTTTACCATCCCACTCAAAAGGAAGAGAAAAAATCACAGGTGAAAAGGCTTGTTTATTGACTTTATGGTAGGTACTTAAGTAACCAGAAATCTTTCCGGCAAATCTCGAACAGATTTAACGTCACCTATAGTTCAGCCCACCATTGTCTCAAGAGGGTAATAAAGTTTTTATCGTCAATAAGACAAAATAATAAAATGGCCTGCTGGAAATAAAATAAATGACATCACAACTGGATTTAAGGAGAAGCAAGGGATTGAAAATATACTGGGAGCGATTGATGGTAGCCATATAGAAATTATTAAACCCCAGACTAATCAGGATGCTTATATAAATCGGAAAGGGTATCATAGTTTATTACTTCAAGGAATCGTAGACCATGAAAAAGATGTGTTTTGTGGAGAACCTGGCTCAATGCATGACGCCAGGTTGTTAGTCGGTACGTAAGTATTTTATTAATTATTATTATAGTCATCATATATGTATTTTTTGTAAACTTATTAAAGACTATATATTGAAATTTTCTATGTTGGTATAGCAATAGTTATCTTATATACCTAGAGCTTATCCCTACATTTAGAATTCTCGTATGTTGATACTGGAATTGTTATAACCACTCCATTTTTATAGTAGGTAACCTTAAAATTTGTTGTTTTTGTAAATTTATTTATAACTTTAATTTAAATTTTGTAGTCTTACTAATGCACTGAACAAGATTTTAGTTGATACAGGAGCGAAGCAGAAATTTTGATAAAAGCGGCATAATTAATAATCAAAAATCGTAAAAAATGAATATTTGTGAGGTTAATATTATGACGTCACATGTACAAAGAATTTGTTTGGAGTTTAACCAATAGCAAGACCTTCCTTTACTGACGTCATTTACGGAAAACTGGCGGGACTTTTGAAATTGATACAACTTATTAATATATAAAGCAACAACTGTAAGAATGATATGTTATTGGAATTTATTGTATTATATTTAATATGTAGGTATTCAACTTTGAAGTAAATATAAAATTCTTTAATTCAATTCAGGTGTAAGAAAGAACCCGTTAAATCCTGTAATATATTTTAGTAGTAATAAAGTATAATAATTATTATTTATTATCTCGCAATACCTACGAACTTGAACAATAAATACATAAATGAGTAAACAAATAAATATATGTACCTACATGCGTCCGCCATATGGGAAAAATTTTTATTATTGAGAGAAATATAAAAACACGTCAATTAGAAATAATTCAGTTACTTATGGTGTTCAAAAAGGGATTACATGGAATGTTTTGGGGAAGTTTTGACAATTGGCATTTTTATAGATATTGTGGTGTCGCCTCGTATTTGTACCGCTCTCGTCGCCATGTTGAAAAAATGCGGCGCTCAAAAACAGTTTTCTCAAAATATTTCCTTTCCGACTGATTTTACGATGAATGATAAATTAAACTAGAGAAAATTTCCTAAAATTTATGTGCCAATTTTTTTTTTTTTGAGAGATTTTCTCTATTTCAATTTACCACAACTATTTTTATCGTAAAATGAGTCGGAAATGAGATATTATTAAAAAACAGTTTTTGGGCACTATACAAAAATGTAAGAAAGTATCTTATTTACTTATTTCGTCAAGTATAAAATTTTTCTGAAAATCAATAACAAAAATCAAAATACAATTTTTGACGAACACACACTGTGTATACTGCGTATACATTTTACTGTGCAGATACTAATAGTATTTTTTTTTACTTTTTAGAAAATGGATGTTAACAATATGGAGACGGAACTGGCAGGTATGTTAAAAAAATCTTTATTTCAGTAAAATATTTAAAATGGCAAATCGCGCGCAGTTTTCACCATGACCTAACTGTGCAATAATTAACGAGATTTTTCTCTTATCTTAGAAAAAGAGGATACCATACTTGCGCAATAATACTAACAAAATTTTTTCTCATCTTAGAAAAAGAGGCGGAGGCCAAGAAGCAGGCGGCGAAAGTGACCCTGGCCCAGCAGAATACTGGTATGTTAAAATATTATTCTTTATTTCGGCATATACAGGGTGTTCATTAAGTATGTACAATAAATTTAACAGACGATTATTTGAGTAATTTTAAGACAGAAAGTTCATATAAACATGGGTCCGAAAATGATTCGTTTTCAAGATACAGGGTGTTAAACTTTTTTAAAAAATTTGGTTTTTCGTAAATATCTTAAGTATCCGTTACCCAAATTTGTTGTAATTTGGCAATGTTATTTGTAGTGTTAAGGGGCTAATTACGCACTAACTTGATAAAATTTATAAAGTCCAGTGGTGTCCCGAGCGGCACCTTAACGAATATTTTTGACAAAAAAATGTACGCCACTGACTATTTTGTGATTTTTATATTTTTTTTTGGGTTAAGCAACTGAAAATACAACGTTTATGTCTCTTGCATTTTTTTCGGATCTTGCTTAGTTTTCGAGACAGAAAATTAAATTCAATTAATTGCATATCCCTGGACCACACAAGAAACATGGGGAAACGTAGGAAATAATCAAGGGTTGCATTGGAAAACGATTGTAGCATTTGGCAAACAATAAGACAGCTGCTGTCAATTTATTAAGCTATTAAATTGTAATTTTTGTAAAAAGTATTTTTGGTGAAATTTTTTAAAAAAGTTTAACACCCTGTATCTGGAAAACGAAGCATTTTTGGACCCATGTTTATATGAACTTTCTGTCTTAAAATCACTCAAATAATCGTCTGTTAAATTTATTGTACATACTTAATGAACACCCTGTATAGGCGAAGCGCTTCCTATTCTCCTCCTTGACTCCAGTCGTAGTCTCAGGCCCGTTGTAACCAAGCAACAGCATTCTGATTCTCATGACATCCTATTGAAAATAAACTAGCGTTTATTGCAATAAAATTTATTTTACTTTGTAATGTTCATAATATTTTAGGACATTCTTTCCAGAGGAAATAGACGGAATATTTTGTTAAAATATGTTAATTTACCTCCTCCATTAACTTTCTTCATATACCCTACTTACATATATTTTCTTTAAATATGTACATTTATCAGTATATGTATACAATGTTGTACATTATGTATACATCAGTTGAGTAAACTGTGCAGTAATAGAAATTTTTTTTTTTCATCTTAGGAGAAGCTGTGATGCCAGGGAATGATTCTGGTATGTTAAAATATATACAATTGACGAAACTGTGCGGTAACTTATTGAATTTTTTTTTTTTTAGGACCATTGACCAGCTCAGGACCATCGACCAGCTCAGGATCATCGACCAGCTCAGGATCATCGACCAGCTTCGGATCATCGACCAGCTCAGGACCATCGACCAGCTCAGGACCATCGACCAGCTCGAAGAAAAGTAAGTTCATTAAGTTATTTAGTAGAATTTGAATTTTTTTAAATACTTACCTTACATTTAATTTTACACACTGAGAACACAATTTTCCTTTTTTGCCAACATTCAAAACTGTGCAGTAAGTAATAGGGATAGGATTTTTTTCCATTTTAGTAGAAGTAGAACCGGAGGAAGCAGGAGAAAAGCCGAAGAAGAGAAAGTAAGTTCATTAAATTATTTAGTAGATTTGTAAGTGGTATTTATTTAGATACCATATTCTTCACTCTTTTAGTTGTTCTAATTTTTATTGTGTGCTGTAATGTACCCTTGTTCTAAATAAATTTATTATTTGACACAATTAATACAAAAAACAGACTTAAGAACTTCTTTCTCATTTCTGCGGTTGTGGTGTATGGAGTACATGATAGGCTTGCAAACTAGTATGCCAAATTTTGACCGCATTATGAATTATTTGTATTATATGTGGTATGCCATTGGAAAACGAACAAAAAACGAAGATCTCAGCTGCCGTTAGTTTTTTGTAAATAAATTTGGGAGATTATTTTATATTTTTACACATTCATCTCGGGACTTTGGAAGCTCATAGGCCCTTTTTCGTATTAATTGCGCCAAATAATAATTTATTTAGACCAAGGGTACATTACAAAATACAATAAAAATTATTTCATGCTATTACGATCATAAACAGAAAAGTCATCAGTGTTTAAAGGCGGGATTTCGGGTAATTTTAAAAAATAATGAAAAAAAAAAATCTCAATAACCGTGCGACTTCAGATAGTAATTCCTTGAGTCAAAAACTTGCAAATGACCCCACCTATCCAATAAAAATTTTTGACGGTCTATGTGTCAAAATAAAAATTAACTTGTTCAAAACATTTTCGTATTCAGAAATTCAGAAATTTATTCCATGCTTTTTTTATACATGCTGTATATATTTAAAAATAAATGTATGTAAAATTTTTTTTTAAAGGAGCACCGTGGAAGCGGTACGAAGAAAAAGAATGGGGGGCGGTACTGGCGGGAACGAGGAAGATCTGATACCCATAGAGTGATAGATCTGCTAGAACAGATTGTCAAAAATAAACCCCAAAAAAAAATATAATTGAGTTTTATTATGTCAAATGTACCAATTAATCAAGAAATTTAAGTGTATAAGTGTTGTACTGAGACAGAGGAAGTACGTAAACTATTGAGGCAAGATATTTTTGACATTAATATACAGGGCGTTATATTAATATTAAAGAAAAATGACGTCATAGGCCATAGCCTAAAACCAATAATGCTGAAGACGAAAAGTTCAAAATAAAAATTAACCTGTTCAAAATATTTTCGTATCCAGAAATAATAAATTTATTCCATGCTTTTTTTATACATGCTGTATATATTTAAACATAAATGTAAGTAAAATTATTTTTTAAAGGATCACCGTGGAAGCGGTACCAAGAAAAAGAATGGGGGGCGGTACTGGCGGGAACGAGGAAGATCTGTCACCCATAGAGTGATAGATCTGCTAGAACAGATTGTCAAAAATAAACCCCAAAAAAAATATAATTGAATTTTATTATAATGTCAAATGTACCAATTAATCAAGAAATTTAAGTGTATTATAAGTGTTGTACCGGGACAGAGGAAGTACGTAAACTAGTGAGGCAAGATATTTTTGACATTAATATACAGGGTGTTATATTAATATTAAAGAAAAATGACGTCATAGGCCATAGCCTAAAACCAATAATGCTGAAGATGAAAAGTTCAAAATAAAAATTAACCTGTTCAAAATATTTTCGTATCCAGAAATAATAAATTTATTCCATGCTTTTTTTATACATGCTGTATATATTTAAAAATAAATGTATGTAAAATTATTTTTTAAAGGATCACCGTGGAAGCGGAACCAAAAAAAAGAATGGGGGGCGGTACTGGAGGGGACGAGGAAAATCTGTCACCCATAGGGTGATACATCTTCTCGAGCAAATTGTGAAAAATAAACCCCAAAAAAAAATATAATTGAGTTTTATTATGTCAAATGTACCAATTAATCAATAAATTTAAGTGTATAAGTGTTGTACTGAGACAGAGGAAGTACGTAAACTAGTGAGGCAAGATATTTTTGACAATAATGTTTTATTTGCTAGGCGGCAATACCAGTCAAAATACATAGAGATTTACCACGTTCTAGAAAAACGAGTCGTGATCATATCAGTGGCATTATACTAAAGATATTTAACGGTAAATCTCGGTTACGTAGAAAAATAACTAAATCGATTGACACAAGTTTGAAATAAATTTATAAAATGCCTCACGGAACTTATATTTTAGGTCTGTGAAAATGCCTACATATAAAAAGAACACAATTAGTTTTGGTGTTCGTAGAGGAGTTGGTGATCAGCCATGACAAATAATTTGGTGTTCACAGAAGCTTGATGATTGGTTTCCAATCGTTTTTAAATCGTCCGAATAATTCAGTGACTGGACCAGAAATTGTAAATCAGGGAAATGCGCACTGCCATTGCATAATTGACATGTGTTTTCAGTTGTGTTCACTGATTTCATTTTTGTGGTTAGAAATTCACGAGTATAATTATATTTTATATTTGTAATACAAAATAAAAGTAATTAAGGTAACACAAGAATTTACTTTATAATTTTGCGAATAAAACTTATGAAGAACAGTTAAGTTCATCAAGTGATGAAGACATTGTATTAGCACTACATAGGAGGAAAAAGCCCAGAAACGAAAATTATGTGCAAGACACGGTTGCAGAATATAATGCCATAGATTTTTTTGAACACTTCAGTGTTAGCAAAAAATAGCCGCAGACATTTCCGAAAGGTTCTCGCAATCGGAGTGTTTCTTCCATCAAGCTGGGAATAAGTACAATAAAACCGTTCCTAGAGGAAAATAATCCGAAACGGTTTCAGTTAATGATCAAAGAAATGTGCAATGTAACTACAATGTAGATAAAAATTGGTTTATTAATTTTAGTAATAATGAAATTCCGACTAACACACAGTATCTACTAAGTCTGGGAGATAAATTTAATTTACCCTACACAAATAAAAATTTTCCTTTAGAGAATATTTTAATTGATTCTGAATATATAAATAAATTTGAATTGGAAGAGGAACGAAATGAAAAGAGAAATATGGTCTTTAATATCGTAACCAACAAATAAAAACAATATTTCCAATAGCAACAAAAATAACAAAAATTTATTAAAAGATATAAAAGATACCAAAATCTTTCTTCAAAGCAATAAGGACAATATAATAATTACAAAAGCAGATAAAGGTAGCACTACTGTGGTCCTACAAAAAGATGACTACATGAATAAAGCTTACAATTTACTCAATGACCAATCAGTTTATCAAAAATTAAAACAAGATCCAACAGTTACGATTCAAAATAAAAACAATAAATTAATAGATAAATTAGTAAACAATAACTTTATTGATAAAAAACAGTCAAAAACATTAAAATGTAAAACAGGTATTTTTCCAAAAATGTATTTTACGCCTAAAATTCATAAACCTAATTTACCACTTAGGCCCATAGTTAGTTTCATAGGTTCTCCAATTTATAATTTATCAAAATATGTTAATGATTTTTTAAATTTCGCATTTTTAAAAGATGAAAAATATATTAAGAACTCACTCGAATTTGCAGAATTCATTAAAGAAGAAATCATACCAAATAATCACATATTAGTATCCTTAGATGTAGTATCTTTATTCACAAATATACCTATAGATTTAACAATAAACATTATCAAAGATAGATGGCATTTAATTGAGCAAAATACAATAATCTCTTTAGAAATATTTTTGGAACTATATATCAATTTTGCACTGAAAATAACTATTTTAATTTTAATGGAGAATTTTCAAACAAATTTATTGACTAGGAATGGGAAATTGTATGTCTCCAATTTGTTAGGACTTAGTTATGTCACAATTACAGGAAACGTGTTTAAGTAAACTGACTTTTAATGTCCCTATTTTCAAAAGGTATGTTGACGATATTTTTTTAGTTATACCTAAGGACAAAGTCGAAGAACTTGTGAATGTCTTTAACAGCTTTCATGAAAAATTACAATTCACCATAGAAATTGAAAAACATAATAAAATTTCGTTTTTAGATACAGAAATTATAAGAACACCAGAAAATTCAATACTTATTGACTGGTACCATAAACCCACTTTTTCTGAAAGGTTTTTAAATTTCATTTCGCAAAATTCTATTAAAACTAAACTGAACATAATCAATAATTTAAAATATAGAGCTGTTAACTTATCTAGTCCCCAATTTCTTAAAAAAAACTTAGAACTGATTAGAACCTATCTAATTAAAAATAATTGTCCAATATCATGAATCAGTAGAATATTAAACATTAATTAACAATAACAGTCGACCTACTAGACCTGCACCAACAGAACAAGCCTTTTATTACAAACTTCCATATGTAAAAAATCTTTCAGAAAAGTTAAAATAACGTCAAACAAAATAAATATAGCCTTTAAAAGTGAAAATACTGTCAAAAATATTTTTTTTACTAAATTAAAAACTAAAACTCCAATAGACTTACAATCGAATTTAATATATAAAATACCTTGTAAAAATTGTAATAAAAGTTATATGGGTCAAACAAGTACGTATCTAAAAACAAGAAAAAAGAACACGAGAGACGTTAAAAACAAAAATAAGATAAATATTACATCTTTAGTGGAACATTGCAAATTTTTAGATCATGAATTTAACTTTGATCAAACCATAGGCAAACAATCTAATCTAGACAAAAGAAAATTTCAAGAAATGATAAACATAAAAAAATTCGAATCAGTAAATTCAAGAAAAGACTCTCTTGTTATTTCAATTTAATTAATAAGATGAAAACATAACGACATAATACACATTTTTAAAAGTAATAAATAACCGATTTACGTATTTTTGTTCCTCTCTACTTTAAGTTGTTTACTTATTAGATAAACAACCTTTTAGTTCATCCCTTATCTACAGTAAGCTTAATATTGCATAGAAACAGTCTCATTCGTACCACAGCCTCCACGCGAAAAACACACTTTTTAATAATTTTATTTTATTTATTTTTAAGCAGTTATTATATACAGAGTAATTACAAGCTTTTATTTTTCAACAAACTCCAGATATCTAAGTAAACTGGTGCACAATTGAAGTGGATATTAGAAAAATATGGACCAAATTTGAATGTCTATATTTTTGGAACGGGTTGGTTAATCTTGATACGATTTTTTGTGACCATTAGCAAAATTCATTGACTGTCAACTGTCTCAAATAGATTTTTAAATTGTGGTTGTTTCTTTTATCCACAGGGTGATTAACCAGACCCTTACATTTTCGTTAAATTTCATCGTTCTCCCAATTTCCTAAAAAAATTTTGGGATTTTTTTTAACACATTAATTATGATTTACAGGCAATTCTGAAAGACCAATTTGAAATTATTTTTGATAGCTCTGTTATTTTCAGAGATACCATTTGTTATAGGAAAAATTGCGATTTTTTTACATTTTAGTTTACAGTATTTTAATACGATAGTCAATTACAATTGTTTCTTCGATATTCAACGCTCCCAGGGTGCCCTTTTCGAATGCAAGGCGAGCAAATTAATTTGGGTATAAGGAAATGAACCAACATAAAAATAAATAATTTAAACTTTTTGGTATTTTTACAAATTGGCGTTTCTTATATTCGACACTACCAAAAATCTGAAAATGAGCTTTTATCAATTTTGATAGAAAATTTTGGAATCTTGGACAATACTGCCGAAACGGTTTCAGAATTTTTGCGTCATCCCTATTATTAAAAGAGATACATTTTTTGGTAAATAAAAACGTATAATTTGCAATTGAGAAAACCTTGATTTACAAATTTGTTCGGATCTATGGCAGTCTGAGGTGATATATCGATATGAATAAGACGGGTCACTCTTTTTGGTCCATTGACGTACTGGAAACATTTTCTAAGGGGTCAAAAATGTGTTTTATTTCTAAATTTTTGCGGTGACACCACAGGTACTCGTAGGTGATATTCCTTAACTTTTGATATACCCCTAATATTTTCAGCCCCCTCCTACTCATAGGCGTAGTGGGAAAAGTAAAAAAAAACAAATTTTTGAATTTGATTGTGATCAAGACGCCACCAAATGACCCTTTCAAAATTCGCCCATGGGATTTATGGAGGTTTATCCGTGTTTCATTTTTGTAGAAAAACATCTTTGCAGTTTTCATAATTCCAGTTTCCGTGGTCGCGAGTCTATTGTAGACTATGAAATGGGACATGGTGAATTACACCCGGTATAAAAGTAAAATGAACTTTTTATCAAAAATAATGAGGACAATGACATTATCAAGGAATGGACCTGAAATGTTAGAAATATCATTCAAATCGGACCATAGGTTCAGAAAAAAAGTAGCATCAAATTTGTTGCAAATTTATGGTGGTGCGTTAATTTTGTCCAGGAGTTTATGTTCTAACAAATTTCAATTTATTCATCAAACTGAATAAACTGGAATATGTGAAAAAACTTCAATCATTCATTTACCTCCTAATAAAATGTAGTCATATAGGGTTACCAATAAGTTTTTTTTGCTTTAAAAATTAATATTTGTGTAATTATTGTTGGAATACAACAACACGGCAAAACCAAGTCTTTATTGTAATTTTATGTAAGATATTATGTAATCAATGAAACAATTATTGTTTGTATTTTGTGTTTTACTTTTAACTCGAAACACTGATCTCAAAACACTGTCAAATTGAATTTTATTAAATGACAAGAAATTGTTTCCAGTGACGGCTAGATTTTTAAAAAGAATTTAATAAAATGAATTAGAGATCATAAATTAAAAGCAGTGTATTTATAAATATCAATTAATAAATATGTTTGGAGCAGAACAAACCGTCGGTCACCATGTCCCATTTCATAGTCTACAATAGACTCGCGACCACGGAAACTGGAATTATGAAAACTGCAAAGATGTTTTTCTACAAAAATGAAACACGGATAAACCTCCATAAATCCCATGGGCGAATTTTGAAAGGGTCATTTGGTGGCGTCTTGATCACAATCAAATTCAAAAATTTGTTTTTTTTTACTTTTCCCACTACGCCTATGAGTAGGAGGGGGCTGAAAATATTAGGGGTATATCAAGAGTTAAGGAATATCACCTACGAGTACCTGTGGTGTCACCGCAAAAATTTAGAAATAAAACACATTTTTGACCCCTTAGAAAATGTTTCCAGTACGTCAATGGACCAAAAAGAGTGACCCGTCTTATTCATATCGATATATCACCTCAGACTGCCATAGATCCGAACAAATTTGTAAATCAAGGTTTTCTCAATTGCAAATTATACGTTTTTATTTACCAAAAAATGTATCTCTTTTAATAATAGGGATGACGCAAAAATTCTGAAACCGTTTCGGCAGTATTGTCCAAGATTCCAAAATTTTCTATCAAAATTGATAAAAGCTCATTTTCAGATTTTTGGTAGTGTCGAATATAAGAAACGCCAATTTGTAAAAATACCAAAAAGTTTAAATTATTTATTTTTATGTTGGTTCATTTCCTTATACCCAAATTAATTTGCTCGCCTTGCATTCGAAAAGGGCACCCTGGGAGCGTTGAATATCGAAGAAACAATTGTAATTGACTATCGTATTAAAATACTGTAAACTAAAATGTAAAAAAATCGCAATTTTTCCTATAACAAATGGTATCTCTGAAAATAACAGAGCTATCAAAAATAATTTCAAATTGGTCTTTCAGAATTGCCTGTAAATCATAATTAATGTGTTAAAAAAAATCCCAAAATTTTTTTAGGAAATTGGGAGAACGATGAAATTTAACGAAAATGTAAGGGTCTGGTTAATCACCCTGTGGATAAAAGAAACAACCACAATTTAAAAATCTATTTGAGACAGTTGACAGTCAATGAATTTTGCTAATGGTCACAAAAAATCGTATCAAGATTAACCAACCCGTTCCAAAAATATAGACATTCAAATTTGGTCCATATTTTTCTAATATCCACTTCAATTGTGCACCAGTTTAGTATGTTCCTGCTATTAAGTTGTTTATGCACGAGAAACACTAAATTTTAATGTAAGTTGTTGTTTATGATATTGTTTTTATTGATTTTAAATATAAGTATAATTATTAAAGTGCCTAAAATAAGTACGTATTTCCTTCAATATGTATACCTATAATAATTACGTAATTGTTTAAATATTATTTCTATATTTGGGTTCATTTTATAAAATTTTATTATATGCCAAAAAATTTACAATAATTGATTTATATCTTATAGTGCCCTGAGGATGGTAATAAATTATACCGAAACGTCGGCAAATTAATGTAGAGTAGTTTCATGAGCTTTGAGCCTCACATGCGCAGAATAGTATATTCTATAACAAGTTTAAGAATGGCCCATATTCCACACGAGCGAAAGTTTGTAGTCCGAGCCAAGGGCGAGGACTACGGTTCGCGAGTGTGGAATATGCCATTCTAAACGTGTTGTAGACTATACTTTCTCTAAAAAGATTTTAGAAACTACACAAAAAAAATAGAAAATAATTTTCTTGGAAAATTACAATTTAACATCAAATTTATTTATTATTTTAAAATTCGTCGAAAGCAGTTACGTAATAATTTTTAAGAGCTTTGATTCGTCGAAAACTGTTATGTAATAAATATTCTACAACGGGTTAGAATGTCATATATTCCAACACAACTTTTAGTTGTGGAATGCGTAGTTTCTAAAGTCGTGTTAGAGAAACGTAATTCCGGCCGTTGCATAGATTCTATGTCCTAAAAACATTAGCCAATTGTTACCACAGTTTATCTCGAGCTCTCGTTGTAAACAGATGGTGATCCAATTACGTTTTATTTTCGTTTGAGGTGTTTGTTGCATTTTAAATACTTTTTAAAGACTTTACATTACTCTGTGTTATATAATCGTCATAATTAAAACATGTACATCATTTTGTGAAATTTATGCGTATATGTATTATGTATTGTGAGAGCTACATTATTATTGTTCTAAATGCAGGCCCGGATTAATAACAAATGTTTTATTCTATTTTAATTTTTTAATAGGTCTAATAGCAAGAAAGTTGTGCACAGTCAAGGGCGGCAGATAGTTTATTAACGTTTATGAATTTATGAAAAAAGAAAAGGAAAATAAAAATCCTGTTAAGGTAGACCAGGTGCAGATCCGGGTAGCCGAGGCCACTGGTGTTTCATTAAGTACGGTCAAAAGAATAATACGTGAACATGAACCTAGTCCATCCGGTAATCTCTCGTCGCCTAGGAAGAAAATAAATAAACCAAATCCTAGATCAACCGTGGATCAGTTTGATGAAGAAATAATTAGAACCGAAATTTATAGATTCGCAGCTATTTATAAGCGACGTGTCACTATGAAAACCTTGTTTGAGGCTTTGAAAAACGACTTGAATTTAACTGGAAAAATTTCCAGTTTTAAGAAAATAATTCATAAAATTGGATTTCCCTGGAGAAAAACTCAAGATAATAGAAAAGTACTATGTGAAAGATCAGACATACGATTAAAACGCACGGAATTTTTAAGGAAATTAAAGCAATATAAACAAGAAGGTATGCAGGTTTAAAATTGTATAATTGTTCACACTGTAATAAAAAAAGAAAAATTATTTTTTATTTATATATGCGTTTATTTTTTTTAGGTAAAAATATTGTCTATAGTGACGAAACATACATCCACAGTAGTCATACTGTACCAAAATCTTGGGATGATGGTACAAATAATTGTTTAAAATCACCTTTAGCCAAAGGGCAACGTCTAATTGTTGTCCACGCTGGAAGTAAAAAAGGATTTGTTCCCAATGCCAGTCTAATTTTTAAAACTGGTTCAAAAAGTGGAGACTACCACGATGATATGAACCAAAAAAATTATTTTAAATGGCTTGAAGAAAAATTAATTCCTAATTTGGACCCAAATTCAGTTCTAGTAGTCGATAATGCGTCGTATCACAATGTGCGGGTAGAGCCCAATCCAACATCAAACTGGCTGAAAGCTGATATGCAAAACTGGCTCAGAGAACGTGGTATTGTTTTTGGAGACAAAGAAACTAAACCTGAACTCTATGCGAAAATAAAACTTAACAAACCCCAAAATAGTGTTACTATAATGGATAGATCATTAGGCACACATGGCCATATTGTACTAAGATTACCACCGTATCACCCTGAATTAAACCCAATCGAAAAAATATGGGGAATCGTTAAAAATGATGTAGCAGCGTGCAATACGACATTTAAAATGGACGATGTTTGGAAATTAGCAGAAAACTATCAAATGTCACACCTGATGTGTGGAATAATGTCTGTGAACATGTAGGAAAAGTGGAAGAAGAATATATTAGCCGCGAACATTTCACCGACCAAGTCAATGAATTTATTATACATGTAGATGATGATGAAGACTTGGGTTGCCAGCCTTTATAGTTTTTTATTAAATTTTAAAGCTATAAAATTATACTTAACCATTGCAGAAAAGTAAACATTTTATAACTAAAAATATTTTTTCTGTAAATACAAATGACACCATAATAAAATACACTAATATTTATTATTTCTGTTTTAATTATTTAAAAATACTAAGCAATAAATAAAAAATATACGGCGATCGTTCGTCAGTTGACTTAATAGATGACCAAACACCTTAGTCCATTGCTGGTTCTTTAACGAGGCACATGACCGAGCCGATGTTTTCACAATGGACTTATTAGTGCAATAATACGGATAAACCCCACCTTTCGCGCATTTCGCGGTTCATGAGATTTTGAAACTACTCTCAATTAAATTGGACCTAATACCCCAAAAATCTAAATCTTTAAAAATTTTTAATGTCATGTTAACTGCGCTGAATTACTCTAATTTCGTATTATTTTTGAAATAATTATTTGAAAGAAATTTTCATCTGTATCAAAACTTATTTCTGGGCGTTGCTAGCTTCACACACATCAAAAACATCATTTTAATATTTTGAGGTTTTGTGGAGGGTGGCCAACTTGCCCCTGAAATATTGGGTTTTGGGGAAAGTCGGCCATCGCGGCACGGTCAGTCACAAGCACATGACATTTTGAGTGAAGCTTTTCAAAGTTTGAACTAAGAGATTATTCATACCTGGTTTATAATAATATGTATTAGGTATGTTAACTACTATTTTATGGATCTACCTATTAACAGAATTATATTTAATTTTTTGTATGTACTTGTACATATGGAATTAAAGTTTGTTTTGCGAGTTGATGAGACTGTTTTAAGTGTTTTGGCAGTTTTGAAAAAGCAATAATTTATATAGCAAATTTATTTAATAATGGTGCATAAATGGAAAGAAGAGGAGACTCCGATGTTTCTAGACTTATATAGAAATCACGAATGTCTCTGGAACAACAAATCTGAGAGTTATAAAAACCGAGTATTGAGAGAGAAGGCAATGAAGTCCCTTTTATCAGAATTACATATTACAGGCATTTCGAAAAATGATATTAAATTAAAAATAAAAAGTACTCAAACAAGATATATGGCAGAATTAAAAAAGGTGCTTAAGTCAGAAAAAAGTGGCACTGGCAAGAATGATATTTACGTGCGAAAGCTAATAAGCCAGAAACCGGTCCATGGGATGGTGACGGGCGCTGCTTGATAACAGAGGAGTTCTTTTTGGATTAATCCGTCTGGTGGGGCTTATTGCAATATTAAATTATTTACTTTCTACATTCGTAGTACTTGAATTTCATCAGTTAAATGTAGAATTTGCAAATAAGCTCTGTAAAGAGTTTTATGTCTTTTTAAGAGGCTATTTAGAGAATACAGACTGACACTTTGACGTAAATAGTCAAATTTACTTTTGCTATTTTATTTTATCTTAATTATTTTTAGCCAAATGTTTATAACTAAAGAAAGTACATAGGATGGATAAGGAAGATGGCGATACGTTATGTGGAAGACTCCTACAGAGTGTTATCCAGCGTACTTAACTATGATGTATTTTTTATTATATATTTAACTCTGTAGTTCATTCAGAAATATATTTTGTTCTGGTGTAATTTTGAATTGAAATATATTTTGTGAAATAGTGTGTGTTTATTCCTTATATTTAATACAAAATTTGAGGTACTTTTGTAAAACAAAATGACCTTGAAAATTCTGATTTTTTTAAAAAACACCACGAGCCGCCACTGGCTATGAACAGGTTTGGAATATTTGATTTAATTGTTTTTAAGTAAATATTTATTACTAAAGGTTTTTTTAATTTGATTTTTATATAATATGTATGCCACAATGTTGTATTGATACTGAGAAGCAAATATAAATTATTTGCTCCGGCTTCAGTTAAATTATTTAATTGTAAACGGGTTTAGAACATTCAATTTAATTGTTTTTAGACAAATATTTGTTCCTAAAGTAAGTACATAGTATATAATTTGAGTTTTGATGTAGGTATATCGCATCGCATTACATCTTGTTTCGCAATTCGCAAAGTAAAATAAAAAACGATTTAAACCCTTTCTTTAAATATTCCAGATATAAATAAGTTGTCAAAAACATGTTTCATAGCTATTCATGTTGGTGAACCAGGATCCATGCATGATTCTAGAGTTCTACAAAAATCATCGCTATAGCTATAGCAACAACCAATATCCAACAATTTTTTTATATGTTCTATTTACTGGTGATTCGGCATATCCTTCCCTAGAATGGTTAGTGCCACCATTTAAAGGTAGTGGTCATCTTAATGAAAACCAAAAAAATTTTAATTATCGGCATTCAGCAACACGTATCGTAGTAGAAAACACATTTGCTGTGTGGAAAGGAAGACTTAGGAAATTACAAAAATTTGATAATTACTCAATAACTTTCATAGATATGATAAGAAAGAAGGCAAAAACATTGAGATAGAATGTCCCAATATCATTTGGGAATACAATCATCACATGGGAGGAGTTGACCTAATGGACAGCTTTATAGGATGATACCGAATAAAACTAAAGAGTAGAAAATGGTACCTACGAATTTTTTACCATTTGTTGGATTTAGCTATGGTAAATGCATGGCTTTTATATAAAAAGGTTATGACAGCAAAAGGAAAGCAGTCCGAAATATTGCAACAATCCAAATTTAGAAGCGTAGTTGCTAACTGTCTCTGTAATGTGAAAAAATCCGCTGCCAAACGAGGTGCCGGGGAAATACCCAGCACGTACCACCAAAAGACGTGCGATGTGATCAAGTCTCTCATTGGCCATTGCTACTTCACTTTTTTCCAACCAAGAAGCTGGCGAATTCTATACTTTTAAATTTGAAATTTCGATGAACTTTTTTCAACTCTAGTGAAAAATTTAATTGCCTCTTTTTCATGCAAACATCCACAATCTAACGCTTTAATTTTGTATCGATGAGTTATAGGACATACGTCCTTAATTAGGAAGGTTGAAGCATTAGCCAAGCTAGTTCTACTTCTTTTAAATTTTGATGCTGTTAAATCAAAACATGTTCTACATTTTGTCTGCGACTTAGTTTCTCTCTAGATACTTTCACAGTCCTTGAGTTGTAAAGTTATGTTTATCTGTGGACCTACTCGCAGAAAGCGCATGTAAATAATGATGAAACTGAGAAGAAAAGTTTAAATATTAAACAAACACTTCATTTTAATTTATATTTCTTGTTTTTTTTTTGTTTATTTATGCATTGTATGATGTATGTATATATATTTTTTGTTTATTATCTTTATTTAGTTAAAATTGTTTATTATGAATTTAAATTATTGGAAATAAAAGCATTATTATTATAATTTAAGAAAAGCAGAAGTTTTTCAAAATGCAATAAAAGCTGCTGTCAAGGAAAAATATCAACATATCTGTTCAAAATGCGTGCAAGATGAATACTATTTATGCCAACTTTGAGTACAGAACATTTCGCCCAAAAAGACCCAAACGAAGCAATAACTTGTCTGAAAGATTCTATTCTGCAAAATAAAACTGGTAATCATAAAATTTTGAAACTGTACTGCGACCGTTTCAGCCAAAATAAGAATAGGTTTTTTTATGCGTTTCTCGATCAATTTTGCCTGTAAACCCAGTTCCTGGAGCATAGGATGACGCCCATAGACTGGAATAACAGAAGAATCCACGAAAAACGAGAGCAACATTAGCAGTGCATCAATTTATAAGCAGATTCACCGAGAAACCTGTGCCACGAATAAATCCTGAACAATGATGGATGTTAAAAAAGGAAATTCCTCAATATCAAAAAACTACTGCACTATTAGATATAGACATGGTAACTGTTTACAGTACAACTATTATGGGAAGATTTGGAGATCGTGTCCGACGGCGGGGCAAGGAGACTGATTCTTCCATTCTGTGTTTGGAACGAGAGACGGGGATGATGAACTCAATCGCGACAGGCGTGCAAAAATCTGGCGCATGAACTGGTCAGTGTTTCTAACCAATCACGGTTGTGGAGGTCCAAACCTACTTGAAAATGTCCGAGTAGGATGAAATTAGTTGTAGAATAACAGAATAAAATGAAAATTTGACAACAAATTTGTTCTTAGTAAGAGTGAAACAAAATATTGTTTTATTTATCAGAAAGGAAAATGGACGTAGCAACAATAATTAATTGTTAATAACGGTTCAATTTCCAATCGACATCTGTACGCTAATATAGGAAATCTTCTCTTTAACACACCGATTATTATTGTATTTTTTTCCTATCCTATAAATGGGTTCGCCTGTTGGACAGTGTATGAATAAAATAAAATAAAAGTAAATAAAATTTTACCAAAGAAATCAACGTGCACTCACTCGTGAAGTTTGTGGCCTACAAAATTTAAAAAAACCGAAATGTTTGGATATTGCATATTTAAATAATTTACCTAGTTACTTTAATATGGTTTATTTTATAAGAAGTTCAAAATTTCAACTCGACAAACACAAACGAACGCAGGATTTTTAAGATTATATTTTTGTTGACAACCAAAATTTTAGGGTAGGTAGAGCGTCCTTACTATTTATCACAATTTGTTCAAATTTTATACAATTTGTGTACTTATCACAGTTGATATAGTGCCGTTTTTAATATTTAAAAATTCCAGGACCGAAATTTCTATTATTGTTATTGCCATTCTTGTAATTATGATTGCCTTTCAATTCTTTTTCAGTGGTCGTTCCTTGGCAAACTCCAGAAAAAAATATTTTGAGGGAATCTTTCCGTGAGAATATTAAAAGAAAGTTGCCTACTTTAGAAAGCTGTTCCATGATTAAAGAAGAAAACCCAGAAGTATTAATAAAAAGAACGCCTATTATAATGATAAAAGCTTGGGTGAATAACCAGATAAAAAATTTGAAATGATATATTTTAACTTTGGCAGATTTTTCTGTGCCCTTATGTTTCATGTTTGCCCTTATATAATATAGAATAATAACCATAATATCCAAAGAAAATTGTTTTCTTGCGTATGATTCTCTAAAATGAGTATCGTGAAACCTGGGTTACATATTACAAATCAGTTCAGAAAAGAATTTATACCATAGTCGCATCAACAAATTAATGTAGTTATTAAGGTATCAAGGATCAAGAATGTTATAAGGATAACACTTGGGTTGGCATTGTACAGGGGTATTCACGAGAGATTTTACCCCCCTTAACTTTCTTATTATTTATCCTAGTAAAAAATGGTACAAACATAAGTTGCAGGAGATTTTCCTATCATCTCGATTTTCCTATCATCTCAATGTACCTATCGCAAATCTTATTTCGAAGATACGGATCAAACTTATGATTTTTTGGAACACCTTGTATATTTTTAGATTTTTTAAATTAACGTTTCGTCCTCTGATTACAAAGATGTATTATATGTTATATATTTGCTCCAGCAACTCAAGTTTGTTTATTTCTTTAGAGAAAATCACCCTGCATAGTATTATATACAAATTATATGGGAAATTATAAAAGTCCATACATCGTAAACAAAAGCATGCGAACAGATTTTTTGTCGCACCTTTATTAATTTTTTTACAAGCGATTGAATTTGACGAAATAAGGAAATGAAAGTTGCAGCAGCTTTGTAAAGCTCCAGTGTATCAAAAGTATACAGCGAACTTGCGGAAAACTTTTAGAAGTTGTGGAACTGGATCATCTAGTTTTGAAAAATAAAGAATAAAGAGGTGAAGAAAAATATGAATTGGAAAAAATATATTAAAAGTCCAACTTCAAATAAAATTAGAGAATAAAAAAATTAAATTTTTAAATATTTTAATTTTTTTGTGGTATTAGACAACATCTTGTGGTTCCAAAATTTTTACGGCTCAAAAAGACATTAATGCTGAAGTTACAGAATCGGGTTTTCAACGGTAATACTAGTTCTTAATTAAGTAAGCTCAGAACACTTAAAAAATGAAAGAGCACATGTAAGTTCACCAAGAAATCTGCATGGCAGGTTTCAGTTTATTGGGGAAAACCTGAATGAGGTTGATCAAGGATTTATAAATTCCCAGTTACGTAATGCCAACAGGTCTCCCAATGGCAGAAGGTGGACTGTGTAGGATCAGGCATTTGCCTTCGATTATATTGACACGATCGATAAATATTTTGAAATCCATTTTCTCGATGATTCCTTTTGGATGCGGAGTAATAAAACCTGTTTTAGATTATTTAAAAGCACAAGTGGGGAAAATTCTTAAAAGCACAAGTGGGGAAAATTCTTTATCGCTATTTGGGTAAAACACGGATCAATTTAACGACACTTTTCAACAAATGAAAGTTGAAGTTGTTGCATGACAGCTTAGTCAGACAGTTGCTAGTTCAATAGAGACTTTTCAGGTGATTTACCTGCAGAAGCACTTCAGAGAGCTGAATTTGTTTATATGTTGACAACTAATTTGACTTGTATTTGTCGGGATGTATGTGAAGCCTACCAAAGCAGATCGACCAATTAAGACAACAATGCATGTGCTGTAATATGTACCTACGAAGACAACTGTTGGAAAGGGTGAAACAGCAAAGGCTATTGAAAAGTCGGCCATGGAATTAAAAAGCACTGTTGCCAAATCTCAAATACGCAAGCACAGCTTTTCCAGAGGTTCTTTAAGCGTCAGGGAGACCGCCAAGGTATGTAACGGCGAGGAATCGCTTGGGTGGTCAGAAATATCTTCATTCGAAGAACAGTCACGAAAGACCCAGATAAAGGTTCAGATAACTGATAAGTAGTAAGTTTCAGGACCAGTTGACTTTCTGCTCACTAGTATGGAGGAAAATCACCAGGGATTCTGTAGTTTTATCATGAGTTAAAGTGTTAAAATAGATTTAATAATAAAGTTTTTCAGTTCAGTTATACACTTGGAGATCAAGATATGTTATCCGAAGCTTCCTCAAGTGAAAGTGATGAAAATGTTGATTCATATCAAATTCAGCTCTGCCTCAGATTGTTGTGCTCAATGCACAAGACTTAAATATCAAATTAAACATAAGAAAGATGAGCAGAAGAAGGATTTTGAGATAATTTGAGGATTCACAAAAAATTCACGAAAGAGACAGTGTAAACCAGAAACTTGGAATGTAATATAAAAAAGTTAGGTTTTGTATTGTGTAATACTAAAGGTGAATTTATACACCGACTTAAACTAAGGAATTAACTTAAGAATTTAACGTAACAAAGTTAAAACACCAATTTTCAATATAACCATTTATACGGAGGATTAACATAAGGAATTAAACCAAGAAGTTCGCTACTTTCAACTGTTAGTTTACGTCCTTAAGTGATTTTGATAACGCGCATGCGCCGACGGCGCCGCTGTCGAATGTCAAATTTCAGAATTTCACATGGGATCAGCTGTTCTCAGTTTGTCAAAAAGTTTTGTTTTAATACTTTTAATTGTTTTGTTTGTGAAAAACATTTTTTAAAATGGAAAAATCCCTAGATGCAGACGAACTGCTAGTTACGTACGTACAGAAATTTGCACATTTGTACGATAAGAAAAATCCTCTATTCAAGGATCAAATCGCGAAACAAAATGCCTGGGACACCATAGCCGCTATTTTGGAAAAGCCAGGTAAGTTTTCAGCATAAATAAATATGAGGGTAGAAAGAATAGCAATTTGTACACGATTTAACTAATTTTTTTCAATTTTTTTTTATGCGGTATTACGTCGCAAATACATATTACAACAGAAAGGGGTTCTACAGTATAAACGTTCAGATAATTACAGACGCCGATTTAAACGTACTAAATATGAACGCCAGATTTCCCGGTTCTGTACATGACGCAGCAATTTGGTCGATGTCCAATATCAATCGTCACTTGAAAAATAAGTACCTAAATGGTTCCGATTATCATCTTATAGGAGATGAAGGATATCCATTACTGCCTTGGTTATTAGTACAATACCCTGGTGAAATCCAAGAGAATACCCCACAAGGACGTTTTAATCAACATCTTAGAAATGCACGTATAACAATCGAACGTTTAAATGGTGTATTGAAAGGAAGATTTAGATGTCTTCTTAGGCATAGAACTCTAAACTATAATCCTATAGTGGCAGCCAAAATAATCTATTCGTGTGGAGTGCTACACAACATAGCTCAACATTTTAACGTGCCCCAACCTGAGGAACAGCAAGATGATGTCATTGAAATTGATGATTTTTATGGAGACGACCAATTTCTTCAACAAGCTTTTAGAAAACGAGATAGAATTACTGAAACCTATTTTAATGAATAATATTTATATGTATACCTACCTGTGTAAAAAAGTAAATAAACATGTTTCTCATTTAATTATTTTTTGCACAATCGAGTTTTTCAGTTTATTTAAATCTATTGTCAAGACGGTAGGTTATGTTTACTGGTCGCCAGGCCTAACACGACGGTAAGTAATTTACTTACCGACGTCTGAACGGTAAGTAAAATTAATATAATAATTACGTTATTTCACTTTAAATAATACCACCTTACATAATTTTTTTTCAGTCATTCACATTTTAAAGTGACCATATTATAATAGAAATAGTTAAAAATTTTAGCGACCCTCATTTATTACTACCCAGCTTTTTACCCCCTAAATTATAGCATTGTTTTTACCCTAAAATGAAAGTAAAAATATACGAAATACATAGTTATATTTTATTAGATTAATATACACGAACGAAAAATAAAAATAATAAATTGAATATTTTTAGAGAAATATCCATTCTTCATTTAAATAAAATATTAAAAACATAACAGGCATGTAATAACCTAAACTAAAATAATAGGCAACAAAAAACATAGGAAGAAATATACAGTTATTTTAAAACTATATGTTTTTTTGCTAATAAACGAATAGCCCCTGCAACATTGTGCAGAGCGCTGGCAATATTGTTGTTACTATTTATTAATTCCTCTACATTAATATTGGTCAGTGCCCTTTTACTGGAACTATTATGGGGTCTTCTTGGTTTTTTAGCAATTCCCTGAAGTAAACTTTTTGAAGGTGTTCTGGAGGTAGTTGCTGTTGAAGGCGTCTGTAATTAAAACAATTATTTTTTATTTGAATTACTTTAAAACAACAGCAATTTATGTTATGCATGTGTACATGTGATGTAAATGTGTGTATCTAACTTTAATTCGGAGTTGCAATAGAAACCTACAGACAGGGTGTAACGAATTTAATCTCGGTAACTTCGGAGTGGAATAGTAGGGTGAAAAATAGGCGTAGTTTGTCATAAAAACAGAAATGCTTTGATTCCAAGATAAGGTTTGCCAAACTTTTCAATTTTTGTGAATGTCTTGTATCATTTCTTAATGATAAATTATGCTTTGACAATTTTTTCTAAAATATGGAAAATCACTTTCCTCATAGGAGTGTTTCAAAATGTGATAACAGAAATACCGAATTGTATTTCATAGGCATAGAATTGGGAAACTACAATAGTACCTACCTAGTATATTAATGAAAATGAATAAATAAAACTATTTTCCAGATATTTCAGAACTTGCTATTACTTAAAAAGGAATAGGAATATCGAAAATTCACATAAATAATTTTGTCTTTAAAATTCGTCAAGACATTCAAAATTTATCAATTATCCAAAAAGTTGTACGTCAATAAGTTAAAAATGCAAAAAAGGTATATAAGTGCCCTAATCCTACGCCTATGGAATGCATTTAAAAATTTCCTTGACCACATTTTGATGCACTCATATGAGAGAAAATGATTCTCCAAATTTCAGAAAAATTTTACAAATCATTTAGAAATGTAAAGGAAAATTTAAAAAACTGAGAATTTGACGACTTGTATCTCGCAAAGGAAGCATTTTTGTACCTAGGTTTATATGACAAATTATACCTATTTTTTACTCTACTATTCCATCCTGAAGTTATTAAAATAAAATGTGTAACACTCTGTATATTATACTTAACAATAAATAAACAGTTCTACTTCATATTGTTTTATATTCAATATCTTTAGAAATGAATATATGAGTCAATGAATTAAGTAGCAATTTTATTCAAGTCAAATTGTACATTCAAAATCAACAACTTCTTTCTATCTCTAGGTTACATCTAACATTTTGTTAATTATTATAAATTAAACCTACTATGTAATATCCAACATCTTCCCCTTAAATTTACATTAAATTTATTAGACAAATAAAAATTATTTCAGTAACATATTATTCCAGTAACATATCTTTATAAGCTATTTAAACATTTCCAGATTTTTTTAAATGGTTAGAATTTCGTCTGAAATTTCTTTTAGTATTATTATCACTAACAATATACGATCTAGGAGTACCTGCTTCCTTCACAACCTTTCCTTTATGCCAAACATCATTTTTTCTATATACTACGTTATCTCCCGTTTTAAAATCTACAGATTTGTATGCATTGCGATCATATTTTTGTTTAATTATTTTGTTCCTTTCAATTAATTTATTTTTTATATTTTGGTTTATAAATGGTGTTAACAGTGTATTTTTAATCGGTAATTTAGTTTTTAATCTCCTATTCATTAGCATTTGTGCTGGTGCTAAACCTATACCTGCAATTGGAGTATTTCTGTATTCTAGTAAAGGAATGTAATAGTCTACATTTTCTTCTTTACTCTTTTTTAAAATTTGTTTTGCGATATGAACACCTTTTTCAGCTCTCCCATTTGATTTAGGATAATTCGGAGATGTTGTAATAATTTTGAAATTATACTCATTTGCAAATTGTTTCATCTCGAATGATGAAAATGGCATATTGTCTGCAATTAATATGTCAGGTATCCCATGTGTACAAAATACTTTCTTAAATGCTAATATTATTTTTGAAGCAGTTTTATTAACTATGGGACAAATTTCAATCCATTTTGAGAAATAATCGCTAATTATTAAATATACTTTTCCACTATGTTCAGCTATATCTGCCGAAATTCTTTCAAATGCTCTATCTGGAATATTATGTTGAAACAATATTTCTGTCTTATTTTTGTTGCTAAATTTTTCACAAATTTGGCAATTTTTTATAATATCTTCTATATCTGAATTTAATAGCGGCCAATACACTAAACTACGTGCTCTATCTTTAGTTTTTTGAATACCGAAATGTCCCTCGTGTAATAAATTTAAAATGTATCTCCTCATTTTTGTAGGAATAATTATTCTATCGTCTAAGAATAAGATATCATTTTCTAGATAAATATCATTTTTGTATTTATAATATTCTTTTATATCATTTTCAATTTTAGTGACTGAATTTGGCCACCCATTTAGACAAAGTAACCTTAATTTAGCTAAAGATTTATCTAACTTGGTTTCATTTTTAAACTCAATTAATTTTTCATCACTAACATTAATTGAATGTACCACCTGTTTGAGAAATTTTTCATCATCATAATCGAATTTTTTGATTTTTTGAGATCTCGATAACAGATCAGCTATGTGCATAAATTTACCTGGTTTATATACTAAATTCATATCATAAACTGTTAATTTCAAGCGCATTCTTAACAATCTACAAGCAGTAACTTTAGACAAATCTTTTTTAAATAACGATACTAATGGTTGATGGTCTGTTTCCATAGTAAATTTTCTACCGTATATATAATTATGAAACTTACGGCAAGTATAAGTTATACTTAACAATTCCTTTTCACACTGTGCGTATCTTTTTTCACATTCAGTCAAACATCTAGAGACATACCCTATTGGTTTCCCTTCCTGCATAATACAGCCACCTATACCATTCTGTGAGCTGTCTGCTTGTAAAGTTATATATTTATTTTCATCAAAAATACCCAATGTTGGAGCCTTACATAGGTTACTTTTGATTTTGTCTAATTCTTTTGTGTGACTTGCAGTCCACAACCAATGTTTGTCTTTTTTCAGTAACTCTCTCAATGAAGTTGTAGCTTCTGCCATATTAGGAAAAAAATTACGAAGATAATTTATCATTCCTAATACGCTTTGAAGTTCTTTTTTATTAGATGGTTCTTTTAAATTATTTATTGCCTCAATTCTTTCTGGATCTGGTTCTATACCTTTTTCAGAAAAATTGTGACCCATATATTTTACCTTATTTACTTTATATTGCAGTTTTTCTTTATTAAATTTTACATTAACTTTACGAGCTCTTTCTACCAAAATTTTTATTAATTTATCATGTTCTTCTTCAGTATCCGTTGCCAGTAAAAAATCATCAATATAAATACTAATGCCAGGTATATCTGCAAAATTTTTTTCATTTTCCTTTTGAAATAATTGTGCAGCAACCTTTAAACCGTATGGCAATCTTTTAAATCTATAAACTCCTAGTGGTGAATTAAAACAACATAATTTACTTGAACTATCATCAAGTTGAACATGCCAAAAAGATTCTTTTAAATCAAACACAGAATAAAATTTTTTATTCTTTAAACCTTGTGAAATAGACTCTAAAGTTGGTAGGGGATGATTTTCATCTAATAAATTTAAATTTAGTTCCTTCGGATCTAGACAAATTCTTAATTTATTATTTGGTTTCTCAACAACAACTAGATTATGTATCCACTCGACAGGACCATCCTCCTTAACTATAATATTATTTTTAATTAATTCATTAATTGTTGACTTTAATTTATCCCTAACTTTATTTGGAAATTTTCTTGCACCTTTTATTACCGGTTTGGCTCCTTCTTTCATAAATAATTTACTTTTTCCTTTAAATTTTCCTATACCATTAAATATATCCTCATTATTTTTTATAAATTTTTCTTTTTCTAACTCTATAGTATTAATACGTTTAATAAATTTTAATAATTCACATGATTTCAATCCTAAAATAGGTTTTACATTTTTATCAACCAATATAAATTCTTGTAAAAAACATTCATCATTAGCTTCACAAATTAAATTTACTTTGCCTACAGTTTCAATTTTAAAACCACCGTATGCTTCTAATTTGCTTTTATTTTCATTTACCAATATATTTTTATTTTTATTTATTTTCTGAAATTTATCTAATGGAATTAAATTAACCTCAGCCCCTGTATCTATTTTAAAATTAATCATTTCATCTTCAATTAAAATATTTTCATACCAACAAGATTCAGAATCATTATAATTATCTATATTCTCGACTTTCTTAATAGTATCTATTTCAAATTCCTCGTCAGACTCAGTAATTTGATTAACGTTTTTTAACATTTTTACATTACATCTTTTACTGAAATGATTAAATTTATTACACTTAAGACATTTTTTACCATATGCTGGACATGAATTGATCGCATGTGAATAACTACACCTTGAACAATTTTTTATTTCTTGATTATGCTTCTTATTTCTCCCATATGAATTTCCAGTGTTTGCCACCTTGGAACCATAATTATTTCTATAATTTTCTGTTTTGACAGGACATCTGACGTTTTCCCTCTTGACATCGTAACTGACATTTTCTTTCTTGACAGCATCAATTTCTAAATTATTCTGTACTTTTCTCGCCTGTTCTTTTGTAATTTCTGAAGTTCGACATACTTCCACTGTTTTCTTGTATGTTAATTCTTCTGTGCTTATTAATCTCTTCTGGAGCTTTTTATCTGATATATTTAATACAATTTGATCTCTTAAAATCGACTCTTCTTGTTCACCATATTCACAATGCTTAATTTGTTTTTGAATATCCTTTAAAAAATTATCAAACGGCTCACCTTCTTTTTGCTGTCGTTGCATGAACAAAAATCTTTCATAAACAATGTTCTTACGTGGATTGCAATATTCTTCAAAATTTTGTATTACTATTTGTAGTGAAATATCTTCTTCTAATTTAAAATTATTAAAAACATCCAAAGCTTCATCACCAATAATGTTTAATAGAATATTTATCTTAGTGTCATCATCCAAACTTGCATAATTTGATGCCTTCATATATATATCAAACCTTTGTCGAAATTTTCTCCAATTTTCACTTAGATTTCCTGAATTTAATTCCAATGTTTGTGGAACTTTTAAATTATTTATAACATTATTTTCTTTTTTAGATTCCATTTTATCATTTGTTTCACTCTTACTCGAAGTTGCTTGACTTGAATTAGTTTTTGGGTCAGTTTTCGAGGCTTTACCTTGCTGTTTGCTCATTTTTCTGGATAGTTACGTCAGTTCGTTTTTTAACTTGTCACTTCAATTATTATTTATTATTTTTAATTTTCGATGCTACCTTTTTACAAACTTTATTAATTATTTATTATTTCTTCGCTTTATACCGACTGCGCCATGTTTTATATTCAATATCTTTAGAAATGAATATATGAGTCAATGAATTAAGTAGCAATTTTATTCAAGTCAAATTGTACATTCAAAATCAACAACTTCTTTCTATCTCTAGGTTACATCTAACATTTTGTTAATTATTATAAATTAAACCTACTATGTAATATCCAACAATATTAAATTATTCTTTGATATTATTAAAAACAGTAAAATTCTATATTCACCTGTTCGGCTGCAAGTGTCTGTATGTCATTTTCACTTTCGATTTCTATCTCTATATTTTCTATGTCATACAGTTCTTCTATTGTTTCTTCTTTATCACATGGTAATCCTGCTTCCAACACATTCACGCCTTCAATTACAACAGGATTAATTAGGCTCAAGATTCGATTTTCAACATCTGTAAGTGGTTTATTTTTTGAAGGACCACCACCTGTACCTTGTATATCTTTTTTAATGTTTCGTGCTCTTCTTCTAATATTGGTTTTTAAATCAGCGAATGCCTAGAAAGAAATTAAATTTAACCTTTGTATTACTAAAACTACATAACAAAGTATCATATTAGAAGTTGATGTAAATATATTCATATTATAGCACTTACCGATTTCCATTGCTTAACAGTCCTTTGTGGACCTTCCTGGCTATTTAGTAGAGCTTTTAAATTCCCCCATTTGCTTTCTATATCTTTTTGTTCAGCTTGCGATTTAACAAGTGTGTATGACATTTCTTTATTTTCTTCAATAAATGAAACCATTGTTTCAATCTGTTTCTTAGTTGCTCGCTCGCGTTTAGCCATATTATTTATTTTTCACCGCTTACACTGAACATAACACACATCACAAACTAAATTCGTTCTCATAAGTTAGGTTAAGTCCAGCCCGGTTGTAAATGTAAACAAGATCCAAGTAAAGACAGAAGTTTTACTATGTTAAATCCAAATTTGCTGCTAATTTCAGTGCAAATATTTAACAAGTTGTTAAAATAATAAATTTTAACGGACATGTTAAAAATTCAACTGCAGAATACGATATTTGAATAACTATATTAACGGGAATGTTTAAAGTTAGTTTTAAACAGGACGTTAAAAAATAACAGATCCTTTACAGAATAGACATCAATATAGAATTATTTTTTAGGGAAGACTGAATAATTTTTTTTTGTAAAAATAACAAATATTGTACTAAATTGTAAAAAAAACCACTTTGTTAGGAATGTATACTGGCCAACATAAGCAAATGAACACCCAGTAACAAATACAATTACGACTATTTACATTAAACGTGTCGGTTCTCCTTTGTGACATGCCATCCAACGTTGGTTTGAATTAATGAAAATTTGCGCCTTGTTGAATGGTCCATTTTTTACAGTACTAAGAATGATAATTAAGCCTACAAGTATGCTTCATAGCGACTACATAAATTATTAATGTTAAAAATACCTATTTTATTTGCATCAATGCCGATAACTTGATAAAAATATTGTACCTAGTTGAAATATTCATCGCTTCTTAGTATGCATAAAATACATGTTTCCTGAGGAATCCATCAACGTTCACTGGGTGTTCATTTACTTATGAGACCAGTATATAATTTATTTATAAAAGAATATAGCAAAACTTAAAAATTAATTTATATATATATATATATATATATAAGCAAAAGTCGGTAGTTATTAGACGCGGGGAGTACATAAACAAATGAACAAAATTCACAGGGATTCCCGCAACCGCAGACACGTGTTTCGGACTTATTGGTCCTCATCAGTACGGTGTAGCTAAGTTCAAGGATGTAAGTGACTTAGAAGTATCAAAAGGAAACAGTTAATTCGAAAGACATTGACCAGAATGACACAGACTACGACGATGTCTTTCGAATTAACTGTTTCCTTTTGATACTTCTAAGTCACTTACATCCTTGAACTTAGCTACACCGTACTGATGAGGACCAATAAGTCCGAAACACGTGTCTGCGGTTGCGGGAATCCCTGTGAATTTTGTTCATTTGTATATATATATATATATATATATACATCATTCTATCAATCCTGAATCACCAGATAATCCATACTATCCTGAACCACCTATTTATAGAAGAGGTAGATAAGAAATATTTGTATATATTGGCGTATGTATGGGGTCGGACAACCTATTTTGTAAAGTATACTTTCATATTTTTATAAATAAACATAGCTGTATATATACATATTTATGATGCAATCCTGAATCAGTATACTAATAAGATTAACCTGAGCCACTGTATACGGTAATACATAATTCAATGACATATCCTGAACCATTTCAACGTTGCCAATTTTACACTAAACTATAAGCTACCTGCTTGCCTTTATTTTCAGGGGTCATAACTCAGCATAGAGAATTTGTATTATTCTTAAGTGCGAGTACCTTTTCGTAAACGATATGGACACATTTTGGATAGTTAAATTCTAAAAGGCTAGAGTAAATAATAATATTTTTTTAGGTTTGAGGTTTGAAATTAATATCCATTTTTTTTTGTTAATAACTTGCTATTTATTTGAAAGAGCACTATCTTGTTTATTTTTAAAAGGTGTGCATTAGAAATTATTTTCTGACATATGGCAGACATTTCTATCTTAATTTTCCCTTTTCAATTTAAATATCAGTTTGCGGTTTATGAGAAAATTTTTACTTCCAGGCCATTTTAATGATACCTGAGGTCGACTTTCTTAGAGAACAAAAAACTAAGATAAACATTAAAATAGTAAAATTTTCAATATTTTGGAAACAGTCGAATTTGTGAGGTAGTTACATCAAATATGCCTAGAATTTACATAGAATTCAAAAATGTTTAAAAAAAATGAGGTTTCCGTACAAAAGCATTAGTAACGCCGTAGCTCCTACATGGATTACTTGTATAGCTACCATTACAAAAATAATGCATTACTAAAAATAATAGTTGACAAAATACACAAAAAATTTAATTTATTTGAGCTTTAAATCAGTTAAACTCAGTTGTCAAACAGTTGCATTTATTTTAAATATTTATTAATCTGTAATTCAATTTTATTATATTTATATCGTGTGTCCCCCCGGATGGACTTAAACTAATCCGGCAAGTCCTATTATTAATAATTTTTCGAGAAAAAGTTATTCTCTATAAAATAATTGCTGAAAAGTCATTAGCAGTAACCAGTAATTTGTTTATTACCTGCAAGTGTACCGGGTTATCCAACGAAAAGGCCCACCCCTATATTTTGTTTATTTTTCGAGTTAGGAAAAAATGTTTCAAATAAAAGTTGTAGTGAATCAAATGAACTCATTTAAAACACCTGCAAAGAATATACAGGGTGTTCCTTAAAAGCGGGACAAACCTAACTTACATTTTTTTAAATGGAACACCCTATATTTTTTACATTTTTTAAATCTGTGTTTTTTGTGATTTTAAATATATATACACAGGGTGTTTGGGTAAAGGTATTCAGAAATCCAAAGGCACGTAGTACTCATCAAAATAAGCCAAAAAGTTCATATAAACTTTGTTCCAAAAATGGTTCCTAAGGGGGCTGTAGCCCCTTTAAGGGGCTTCTAAAAAAGAAAAAAGATCATTTTCGTACATATTTCGAGAACCGATCAAATTAACTAATAAAATTTGCTATGGTAGAATACTTTTCTATAGTATACATCATTTTGTATTAGAAATGAAACTAAATAAAATTATTTAAAAAGCATTGGTATTTTGCAGATGTGCATATTGTGCATACTAAATTTCAAATTCATTTATCTCAAAGACGGTTCAATTTATGAAGTTTTAGAAAGAGGATCTTTTTGAAGTAAAATTGCTTGAAATTTTGAAATTTTTTATCAGAATAGTGAAAAAATTAAGTGCAGAGAAAATAAGGGGGCGACATTCCTGACACACCCCCATGTAGGAACGCCCCTGAAGAATTTTGAAATTTAAGGTTTACCATTTTGTTAAGCACAAAAAAGTATTCTACCATAGAAAATTTCATTAAAATATATTGATCGGTTCTCGAAATATGTGACAAAAACATCTTTTTTAGAAGCCCCTTAAAAGGACCGTTTTTGGAACAAAGTTTATATCAACTTTTTGGCTTATTTTGATGAGTACTACATGCCTTTGGATTTCTGAATACTTTTACCCAAACACCCTGTATATGTTGTATCTTATCTTTTACTGTTTTTTATTTATTGCAAATTTCGTGAACAATTTTCTTTCTGTTCTTATTTGGGATTTACGGCCACACTTCTGAACATTACCCAGATAATCTGAAAAATATCTGGATTATTTAAAAAATAACCTTTACGCCTGTGACTTTACGTCAAAGGAACAGTTAAAGGTTGGTTTTTTGACATAAAATATAATTAAAATAAAATAAAAACAATGATGTTTTGCAGACGTTTCGGAAACTTAATCTGTTTCCTTTTTCAATGCTAAGTAGTCTTTCTCTTGTGTAAAAACATCATTGTTTTTATTTTATTTTAATTATATTTTATGTCAAAAAACCAACCTTTAACTGTTCCTTTGACGTAAAGTCACAGGCGTAAAGGTTATTTTTTAAATAATCCAGATATTTTTCAGATTATCTGGGTAATGTTCAGAAGTGTGGCCGTAAATCCCAAATAAGAACAGAAAGAAAATACAGAAAGATGCCACAAATAACTTTTAGACAATATTCGTGAACAATATTATTTATACCACCAGCATCTGCATGCGTATCAATCAGGTTAGCCATGGATGAAAAACAATTAATTTGACGCTTCTGTAAGGCATAAGTGTCAAATTAATTGTTTTTCATTCATGGCTAACCTGATTGATAACCATGCAGATTGCAGATGCTGCTGGTATAAATAATATTGTTCACGAAATTTGGAATAAATAAAAAACAGTAAAATATAAGATACAACATATATACAGAGTGATTCATTGGTAAGTGTACATACTTTACCTGCATATGTAGGTTACTTGGGCGATTCCATATCACCTATGGTTAGTGATATGGAAGCAAATAGTGATAGACTGTATAAAAGCATTACAAAATTTGAAATTTAAAAAATGTCATAGTATTTCCGTAATATAGTAACTGACACGGCTTTATTTATATAATAACAGTTAAGTACCTACATATAATTTTTGTGTCAAATTGATTTTAAGTTATTATTAATTATAAAAATGAATCTTGCTACTGAAAACAATTTAGAAAATTTTAAATGCCGCTCGAGAAGCAACTTTGAGCTTACTTTCTTTAAAAATCGAAGGACAAACACGAGAAGGTATATATGAAATATTTTCTGTCAAACCGTTTTTTATTAACATTACTATATTAGTAAAGTGACATTTTCATATGGCAAAGTGCCACTTTATTAAACGATTTTGAATTTAGTAAAATAGCATATTATCAGTCAAAATGCGAAAAATAATATTAATTTGAAAAGTTATTGGTAACCAATGATTTCTCACTTGATTTATTGTAAATAAATATTGTTGGAAACTTTTTTCAAAAATGTCGTCGAAAACATATTTTCTCAGAGTTTCATATTTTTCTCGGAATACATATACCTAATTCCGATTTCAGCTTAATCAAGTACAATATGTATGTACGGGGTTTTCCACCGAAAATGATCACCCCGATAACTTTTTAATTTGTAATTTTAGAGAAAAAAGTTTCAAGTAAAAGTTGTAGGACATGTTAAGGGTTTAAAAATCCCATTTTGACAATTGAACATCGTATTTGCGATCTACCGATACAAGTTATGTTTTTTGTAAATGGAACACCCTGTATTTTTTTATATTTTCGGATTCTATACGTTTTTCTGATTTGAACCATATAAATATGTCATATGTTTGCTCCGGTAGATATTAAAATATTAATTTTTTGGGAAAGCAAAACTAGCCTTCTACTGTCTTCATATACAGGGTGACCATGAAAAAAGTGCAATGCATAATGCCACAAGGTAGAGGAGCGTAAAATAATGAAAAAAGTTCGTATACACTTAGGTCCTAATTCCTTTCGTTTTCGGGAGAGAGCGTGTTAAAAATTTTTTAAAAATATTATTTTTTTTCTTATTTCTCAATTTCTTTTCGTTTTTTTCAACGTTTTTTCACAATGAAAAATTTACTTTCGATTTAATTTAATAAAATATCCATGTTCTCTTAAATAACTAATGAAACAATGGAAACCAAATTGATTGACGACATCTCTGAAATATCCCGGGATTATTACGAAACCGACCAGCAATAACTCTGTTCCATAAATGCTCTTCATTGTTTATTTCTTCGGAATATACTTCATTTTTCATAAACCCCCAAAATGAAAAATCGAGGGGAAAATTTTTCATTGTGAAAAAACGTTGAAAAAAAAACGAAAAGAAATTGAGAAATAAGAAATAAATAATATTTAAAAATTTTTTTTAACACGATCTATCTTGAAAACGAAAGGAATTAGGAAACAATTTTATTTTCTAACGTTTCGGTTTTTATTAACAATCATCAGAGAAAATTTATTTTTCATTTGTTTATTTGAAATATTTAACAAATACTATTACATTTTTTATTGTTGGTACGCTGCTTCGAGTGTTAAAGGCAAGTGTTAAATATTTCAAACAAACAAATGAAAAATAAATTTTCTCTGATGATGGTTAATAAAAACCGAAACGTTAGAAAATAAAATTGTTTATAATTGTGACCGATATTCCCAAGAAAATCTAACTAGTATTTAAATTCAACGGTCAGGAAAAAATAAAAATTTATACGTTATATTTTTATAATACTGGCATATATTTGCAAGATTTATTATTATTTGCGTTAGTTTATGCCAAAAATATCAAACTATAGAAATACAGCTTAATAGTGATATATTATATTCCTTTAAAATTTAAATACCCAAGTGCCTCGGTCTTTCTGTAAAATGGTAACAAACACTTGACAACAATAAAAATGTTTTGTCTGTGAGAAACATGTGCAAGAAGTTTAACCATTGTAACCATTGACCTTTACTTTATTTCAGCCTCTTATTCTTAAAAAATAAATAGACCAAATGTTCAGAGAAAAATCACAATGTGTAAGTAAAAAATGTTGATTAGGGGTTTAGAATTTGTTTGGCAATCAACACGTGATAGTTTATTAAACTAACAGTCTGTGTTGTTCTCTCTTTAGGGTAAGATATACCGAGTAAATAAATCTTTTGGACCTCAGTGATTGATATTAGTGGGTGCGTTAGAGTGCGTTATTATCTCGGTTTTTATACAATCATGTCCCTTAGAACGAGAAAAATTATGTGTTTAGCCAAACAAAATAAAATAAGTGTGTCGGAGCTCACATCTCCGAGAAATTATTTTCCAAACAATGTTTCTTCGGATAATAAACATCAGGTAGGTAAATATTTTTGTATTTTCGTATTCTATTAAGTATACTCATATTAATTCATTAATTTTTTATACATTCTAATTATTTAACATTTTATGTATAGAGCATTTCAATCAAAGAGTTTCTGAACAAAAGTCACACTAATATCTTCAACACTTACTTGAGTAACCCTTTCATGAAGAATTTCACAGTAGTCGGGCAAGGAAATTTGGAACCTCGAAAAAATTCCAAACTTTCTGAAAGTTTCAGGAAATTGTCTTTATTAGTAATATATTGCTATATTAAAAGTCTCAAAAAATCCACTTTGAGCGTTAGCCACCATATTGAAATAATGGTGACCAAACATAGCAATAGAAAATATTTATTATCTTACTTGTTTTTTAACTAATTTTAAGAATTCAAAAAAGAAAATATCCATACCTATAGGTACTATCAGATGACGACATTTTTATTACATTTTTGAAAGACCCTTTAACATGCCTTATATTGAACTATAATTAGACATTAGCTCTTTCTAAGAGAATTTTCTCAAACTAGAAAATTAAGAAAAATATTGAAAAACATCTTGAATAAAATTTGTAGAGGTAACATTTCTGAATAATACAGTTTTTTTCAGATTTGTGATTATTGAAAAATTAAGGGAGTTATGAATTTTCAAAGATAAGCGCGTGCGCGTAAAGTATATAAAATGTACCTCTTACAAAAACGCAATTTTCTTTAAAATCGAATTTATTCTCAGTTCCAAACCTAAAAGATTTCTGATCCAACTCAGGTACGGCTGATCATTTATATCTTTACACCCCCCCTTAACTTTGTTATTTTTGGAAATACAAAAACAGTGTAAAGACAGAGGTTTTAGTTATTTTTACGTAGATTTTAAATATGATATCAGAGAAACAATTCAGTAAGGCCAAAAAAAGTTATAATACAAACTTGTGCTTTTTGTTTGATAACATGCTGTATGTATTTGCGGAATACGGAAGAGCATGAAAATAGCTTCTCAAAAATATATAACACTGTTTTATCTTTTGCGGTTTTTGAACTATTTACATACATACAGCGTGTTACTATAAAAAAAATACAAGTTTGTATTATAAGTGTTTTTAGCAATTGTTTTTCTGATATCGTATTTAAAATCTACGCAAAAATAACTAAAACTTCTGTCTTTACACTTTTTTCTTTTTCCAAAACTAACAAAGTTAAGGGGGGTGTAAAAATAAAAATGAACACCCTGTACCTCAGATGTAGCAGCACTATACTGCTGCACTGTAGTTTGATGTATGTGTGTATTATTTCCTACATTTTGTATGTAGCACCATGAGATGAGTATTTAAACGCTTCTTAACAGTAAAATATACACCAACGGTCTTCCATTTTTTAAACACGCAGGTCCGATTAATATTATATGTAAAAAATTTGAAGGAATTTCCAGAAACCTAAACAAATAATCAGAAAGAAATCCAAAACTAGAACACTCTATCAAATAATATTAACCAAGAAATAGATATTATTAATATTAGATGTAAAAAGAATAAAAGGCATCTCTAGGGAAAAAAAATAATAAGAATGGAAACTAAATAACACTAGATCAAATTTCAACCAAGAAGTTTCCCCTAAAAAGAAAAATTTTGTTAATTATTATTTTACTAACACTATATTATAATAATATAATAATATAGAGTATGTCGCCGTTTTACAAGAGGGAAAATTTAATTATTTTTGGTATTACGAAACATTTGATTCTTAAAACACAGAGTCAAGTATTAGTGGAGTAAATAGAAGTTTTCACTTCGGAAAAATTCCGGGAAGCGGCCATTTGAAGGTCAATTTTGTTTCTTTTAATATAAATCCCTATTTTTTTACAGATTCATATTTAGCGCTAAAAAATAAACAGCTTTTGTTACTACCATTTTTCTAATTCAACTCATTGTTTGTGAGTAATTAAGCAATGAAAATAGAGGTTTACATTAAAAAAAAACGAAGTTGACCTTCACCATATTTAAAAAACTTATAGCCATTAGATCCCGCTTTGAAATGATGGAACTCATGTCTGAAACACTTTTTTCTAATTTGCGATTGTCAACTTAAACGCCCCATCCAGTATAAACTTACACTTTTTACGAAATATTGAAACTAATAAGTATTTTTCGGTAAATCGACTCGATATTAATGTTTCTAAAATTTTTATCCTGTTTAAAATATCGAAAACATATTCAAAATATTCACGTGGTACAGGGCCATGAGTCAAATTATAATGCCTGAATAACAGAAAGAGATCATCATCTTCCCCGCACGCTCTGGGTCTGGGTCTAATTTAAAAATTAATTTATATCGTTCAATATAATTTGAATATGTATTGTGTTTAATAAAAATCTTTTATTTTGTGTAAACCATTTTTACTTTTTGTATCGAGATACGTATATTATTTTTTTGAGACCAATACCATATTGAATAAGTTGATCTGAGCGCAATTTGTTTAAAATTTATCTAGTTACGTAATTATTAATATATAGATATATATTCTAGGTTTTTTCTTGACCGTTGATATTAATACAAGTATTATTTTTCTTGGGTATATCGGTCATATATATAAACAAATTTATTTATTATTTTTTTTCTAACGTTTCGGTTTATTTATAACCATCATCAGAGAATTATTATTTTGTGTTTGCTTGATCTTAATTTAAACTACATTTTTTAATGTGATGTATTGAGTGTCTTAAAGTGCCTTTAAGACACTCAATACATCACATTAAAAAATGTAGTTTAAATTAAGATCAAGCAAACACAAAATAATAATTCTCTGATGATGGTTATAAATAAACCGAAACGTTAGAAAAAAAAAAAATAAATAAATTTGTTTATATACAGTAAATTCACTTTTGAACCAAAGCAGTTTGTGAGTGAATAGGAGATAGCAGTAAAGCGAGAGCACTACACATGCGTGACTGCATGTCGATCTCAGAATGTTAGCGCTCTCGCTTTATTCTCTCCTATTCACTCACAAAGTGCTTTGGTTGAAAAGTGAATTTACTGTATATGACCGATATACCCAAGAAAAATAATACTTGTAGTAATTATTAATGAAATTTTTATCGAAAAGTAGGCCATATTGGATCAGCCATTTTGACTAAACTTTTTTTGACATCATAATCTGTTTTAGCGACCTCGAAAACCCCTAATATGTCAATTAGAATTAAATTGCCTTAAACTTACTCAACTTATAATAATTTTGATTAAAAAGAAAAGTTTTTTTGTTTAAATAATTAATAAACAATTTCCTCACAATTATATGTTTATAACTTTTTATTTTAAGCTATGTAAAAGTGATATCAAAAGGTTTTAGGAAAATCGAAGCTTCCCGTAATTATTCCGAAACAATGCATATTTTCAACCTCTATTGACTCCACTATATGCTGATTTTTAGCTTTATACAAAAATGTCAAAGAAATAAAAGATTCTGATTGTTTTAAAACTACCAAATACGTGATAAAAACGTCGACGGATATATATTTTTTTATTTTCACTTAAAAATGGTGATCCGACCATAGCTTAGTGGGAATATAAAAATTTTATACTTTTAATATTCAATTATTGTTAACATGATCAATAACTTGACATTTTGACGGTTCGGACACTGAAATTATAATAATTACCCTATATGGATCACCATTTTTAAGTGATAATTAAAAAAACTGTCCGTCGACGTTTCCATCACGGATTTCGTGGATTTAAAACAATTAAAATACTGTATTCCTTTGACATTTTTGCATAAAACTAAACATCAGGGTACTTTATTCTTGTATTATTTTCACATTATTGCTTGTTAATAACATAACATTTCATGTACAGGGTACATGAAATGTTATTTTTATCAGTGGCATTCTTATTTAACTGAAGGAAAACTTTTTATGAAGAAACAAATTTTTATTTTTTGAATATTTGCTGCGTACATAGTTAAGTGCTGACAAGTATATTTCTTAATATCAAAATTAAAGAAGTTTTCCCTCTTGTAAACTCAATCCGGGGACATACTGTATATTCAATGTAAAATATTAGTAGAACTAATAATCCAAATATAAATAAAACTATCTCGAATCAAATTCGGAAATTTGTCAACGTAAACACGAACACGTTAAGCAAACACTCTGACCTAGCCGTAAACTGCATAGGTATAAAGTAAAACTCGCGCGCTGTTTATCTTTAAAAATTCATGACTCCGTTAATTTTTGAACAATCACAAATCTGAAAAAACTGCATTATTTAGAATTGTTTTCTCTACAAATTTAATTTGAGACATTTTTCAAAATTATTTTTAATTTTCAAGCAAATTGAGGGAAATCGCTTAGGAAGAACTAATGTCTAAATATTTTTCAATATAAAATACGTTAACGGTTCGTTTTAAAAATGAATAAAAATGTCGTCATATGCTATGGTATTATGTGGTTATTTTCTTTCTCGAATTTTCAAAATTTATTGAAAAACAAGTGAGATAATAAATATTTTCTATTGCTATGCTTGATACCATTTTTACAATATGGCGGCTAACGCACAAGGTGGATTTAATATAATAAATAATAATATATAATAATATATAATAATAATAATAATATAATATAGAACATTTCCTGAAAAAACTGCATTATTTAGAATTGTTTTTTCTACAAATTTAATTTGAGACATTTTTCAAAATTATTTTTAATTTTCAAGCAAATTGAGGGAAATCGCTTAAGAAGAACTAATGTCTAAATATTTTTCAATATAAAATACGTTAACGGTTCGTTTTAAAAATGAATAAAAATGTCGTCATATGCTATGGTATTATGTGGTTATTTTCTTTCTCGAATTTTCAAAATTTATTGAAAAACAAGTGAGATAATAAATATTTTCTATTGCTATGCTTGATTACCATTTTTACAATATGGCGGCTAACTCACAAGGTGGATTTAATATAATAAATAATAATATATAATAATAATAATAATATAATATAGAACATTTCCTGAAAATTTCAGAAAATTCGGAATTTTTTCTAGGTTCTTATGGGCTATGCTTATTTCGTTACCCGACTACAGTCAACATCGGTCAGTACGCTTCTGTTTAAGCAATTTTAGTTGAAATTGTTTAAAAAGGTGTTAACTAATGTTGTCTAAAAGTTATTTGTGGCATCGTTTAATTTTCTTTCTCTTCTTATTTGGTACTTATTACCATATTCTTGAATACTTTGAATTCCCGGATAACCTGAATTTTTTTTTAAAGTAACGTGAAAATATTGCGTAATTTCACGATTTATACATATAAAAAAGAATCTTAGCACTTAGGAAGAAAACAGTTGAGTTTTCGAAACGTCTGCGAAATATCATTATTTTATCTTTATTTTATTTATATTCTGCTACTGTAAACCAACATTTAACTGTTCCTTTGACGTAAAGTCAGAGGCGTAAGGCGTAAGTAAAGGTTATTTAAAAAAAAAGCCAGATATTTTCTAGATTATCAAGGACTTCAAAATATTCAAGAATGTGGTAATAAATTCCAAATAAGGAAAGAAAGAAACAGGTGTTAATTAATCAAGCTATAATATTATCTTTTAGGAATCAGGAACCAAACCAAATCTGGCCATTGCGTATGAAGATGCCTCAAAAAATGTAAACATTATATCGAATGTAGTCATTATTCCATCAGCTACAGTACCTAAAGAAGAAAAAAATGCAATTGAAAATGCAACAGAAATTAGAAAAAATTACGGCGAAGCTAGTATATTGTTTAACTTTGATAATGGAACAAATTCATCGCAGGTCGTTTCAGAGACAAGTCATGGTAGCTGCAATACTAGTAAAAAAGATCCCTACAATTTTCCTTCAGACACTGAAGACGAGGTAAATATATATTCTTATTCAGGAAATGCAATGGGTTTAATTATTTAAATAATAGTGGAAATACTTTTTAAAAACTTTTATTTTTTTTAGGATTCAGAACCCAAACCGGATATTTTCATTCCAGTGTTTTTACCCACAGTTCTTCGGGAAATTTCGGCTTATCAAATAAAAGGAGAGGCTACAATCGAAACTGATCAACAGGAACAATCAAAAGAATTTGCCGAAACTAGGTCACCGGAGATAATTGCAGGAACAAGTTATGAAAGCAGCAATGATGATAGTATTAATGACCCTAACTATTTTCCTTCGGAAACCGAAGACGAGGTAAATATGTGCTTATTCAAAAAAAGCAATATTTTTGAAAAATATTTATTTTTTTAGGATTCTGAAACTAAATCGGATATAAGTAATGATAATAGGAGCAGCAATCCTAACTATTTTCCTTTGGAGGCGGAAGACAAGGTAAATAAGATATTTTTGATGAAGGAGTGGGATTAAGTAATTTATTGCTAATAGTGCGGCAGCATAGGATATTTCAACATATTGTGCACTTTTTGATAAAAGCACCAAATATGGCACAGAGGTAGACCGATGTAATATGAACAATTTTGGATGTGGAGCCATCGGCCAACTGCCCCCTGGCGGCCATTTTCCAAAGTTGCTGCCAGTGGACACATGAAAGACAACAGAAGTTAGATTTGCTGCTGAAGGTATTAGTGAATGTTTATTGAATGTTTTGAATGAGAGATAGTTTGTAGGTTATATACAGGGTGAGTCAATAGTGCGTATTTCTTCTATATCTCCTGTCTCCTTAGAGATAGAGACATGGTTCAAAATTTTAATTAAATTGTGAGAAAAAGTACATTTTTTTTTAATTATTATCAATTATACAGGGCGATCCGTTAAAGTGGTAGATGAAAGAATATACAGTGTGTCTCACTTTTCACCACAACGCCCCAATATCTAGGCCATTTGTTGATCGATTTAGATCAAATTTGGTATACTTCTTTTCTTTCAGATTGTGTTTAAAAAGTTATTAATAAAAAATTTTTTCAAAATTAAATACGCCTACTATGATCAAAAGAAATTGGCAAAAATTAGGAATTTATATTAGCGATTGAGATAGGGATTCTTGTTCAGCATGACCTAAAACGCCTGTATACCAAATTTCGTTAAAAAATATTCATTCCTTCACAAAAAAAAAAGTAATAAAAACCTAAGATTTCAATAATAATCACCCTACTATTCCAGTTATTTATTGTCGGATATTTACATAACTTGGTAGTTGGGTGATATAATGACGCTAATTAAGCATTAGGACACTTTTTTTAGAAAATATCAAATAACTCAACTTTTATTAATAAATAACTGGAATAGTAGGGTGATTATTTTTGAAATCTTAGATTTTTATTACTTTTTTTTTGTGTATACAGGCGTTTTAGGTCATGCTGAACAAGAATCTGTAAAAACAAGAATCTGTAAAAACAAAAACCCTATCTCAATCGCTAATATAAATTCATAATTTTTGCCAATATCTTTTGATCATAGTAGGCGTATTTAATTTTGAAAACATTTTTTATTAATAACTTTTAAACACAATCTGAAAGAAAAGAAGTATACCAAATTTGATCTAAATCGATCAACAAATGGCCTAGATATTGGGGTGTAGTGGTGAAAAGTGAGACACACTGTATATTTTTTAAATGGAATGACCCATTTTTTTTATTATATTTGAATACCACTATGATGGCCTATTCAGCTCTAAAATATTTTTAAAATTTGTTGGATGGTTAATGAAATAAAAAATATTTTTATGGAAAACTGACGTTTGTAGGTATCAATTTGAAAATTGATTTTGGACTTATTTTTGGAGAGTAATTTTTTTCTTTGACATGGTGGTAGTGTATGCCATACTTTAACTATTAGCTGAGGTAGAAAAATTGTGTAATATTTCCTTTGAAATTATTTCATAGAAACAAAGACATTTAACGTCATTTAATTTTAGATATTTTCAATATTGTTGCAAACCTCCTAGTTTTCACTAAAAAATGAATTTTACGAAGCAGGAATTAATTGGTATGATGTATACCCTTGGTGAAAGTGACAGAAATTGTTTTTTGGCCACCAGAATTTACGCTCAAAAGTATCCTCACAGAACCCATCCACAAGAAGCATCTTCCAAAAGTTAAAAAAAACGGATTTGAAGAAACAGGTGAGATATCCTATAAAAAAGTCGTTATCTTCATTTGTAGTACTTTTTCTACGATGGACTTTTTTATAAGAAATGTCACCTATTTCTTCAAATCTGTTTTTAAACTTTTGGAAGATGCTTCTTGTGGATGGGTTCTGTGAGAATACTTTTGAGCGTAAGTTCTGGAGGCCAAAAAACAATTTCTGTCATTAATTCATGTTTCGTAAAATTCATTTTTTAGTGAAAACTAAAGAAAATTGAAAGTAACTGAAATTAAATGTCTTCGTTTCTATGAAATAATTTCAAAGGTAGGTACGTTGACTTTTCTGAATAAAACATACCTATTTACACCTAAACAACTACATCTAGAAAATTATTCATTTTAGGTATAGGACATATCATATCAAAATTGCAGAGAAATTAAAATTACACAATTTTTTACAAAAATATATAGGCGTTCCATTTGAAAGAGTAGAATTTTGGTAGTTTGAATATTTATAAGTTAGCAGTGCGCTTATGAACACCTTGTATGAAAGAAATATTTTTTACATCAGCTAATAGTTAATGGCATACACTACTACCATGTCAAAGAAAAAAAATTACTCTCCAAAAATAAGTCCAAAACCAATTTTCAAAATGATACCTGCAAACATCAACTTTCCGTAAAAATATTTTTTATTTCATTAACCATCCAACAAATTTTAAAAATATTTTACCGCTGAATAGGCCATCATAGTGGTATTCAAACATAATAAAAAAATTGGCTAATTCCATTTTAAAAAATATATGTATATTCTTTCATCTACCACTTTACGGATCGCCCTGTATAATTGATAATAATTTAAAAAAATGTACTTTTTCTCACAATTTAATTAAAATTTTGAACCATGCCTCTATCTCTAACGAGACAGGGGATACAAAAGAAATACGCACTATTGACTCACCCTGTACAGGGTGTCCCAAATTGCTTGATTTTGGCTGGTTTTCCTATTTCTAGACCAGGTAGAGAAAAACTGACATATGAGTCTAGAGGTCGATATTTGTAAAACGCCGATTGGTGAAAACCACATTTCGATATCTCTAGCCGTTTCCAAGATATCGGCAAAAATTGACATTTTACAGATTCCGAAAAACTGTCAACTTTTTTATTTGTGGATATTTTTCAAACAGTAAAAACTTTCTACAGGCACTTTTTGACGTAGAATAAGGTGCATTTGTCAAAAAAAATATATCGCTTTTCGATTGTTTGATATCAAAGCTAACTTTGTGGAAACCATAGTTGGATTTGACTTTAGAAAATAGGAAAAAAATATAAGCTTTCTAAAAATATATATGCCAAGATATGTCTAGTCATCCTTGCTGCCAATATAACACATTTCTCTTTAAAAATTACATTTTTTAACATTAAAAAAAGTTTTTCGGAATCTGTAAAATGTCAATTTTTGCCGATATCTCGGAAACGGCTAGAGATATCGAAATGTGGTTTTCACCAATCGACGTTTCACAAAAATCGAGCTCTAGACTCATATGTCAGTTTTTCTCTACCTGGTCTGGAAATAGGAAAACCAGCCAAAATCAAGCAATTTGGGACACCCTGTATATAACTTACGAACTATCTCTCATTCAAAACATTCAATAAACATTCACTAAAACCTTCAGCAGCAAATTTTATCTAACTTCTGTTGTCTTTCGGGTGTCCACTGGCAGCCATTTTGGAAAATGGCCGCCACGACCGCCAGGGGGCAGTTGGCCGATGGCTCCACATCCAAAATTGTTCATATTACATCGGTCTACCTCTGTGCCAAATTTGGTGCTTTTATCAAAAAGTGCACAATAGGTTAGCTAATCCGCTGTACTATAATTAGAATAATACTTCAAAATGTTCTTTTTCAGCATTCAGAACCGAAATCAAATATTGACGTTCCCATAATTTCGCAAAATTTTGATACTCAAATGGAAGTTGCGGTTGATCAACAGAATAATTTAGAAAAACTAGTTGAAAGCGAGGTGAGATTTTTGAAATTAAAATGTGTTTCGTTTTAAGTTTAAAGTCCGATTCATCTTCAGTCTTCGTTATAAATTTCACTTTTTTAAATATTATTTTTTATTCATGACTATAAAGCTTTTGGTCTTGTTTTATTTAACTACTTAAATAAAAAACTCCGTGACCGATTTTTTTCAAAACCATTGATGTAACATATTGTTTTATGTTACTCGATATAACGGCAACAGAATACTATTTTTTTTTCAAATTTATTTTTATTACAGGTGCACGTTGAACAGATAAAAAGAAAAAATTATAAAGATAAGAAGGATTTCTGTTTATTTTGCGATAAAGATGTATTCCACTTTGCTAGGCATTTATTTACTTGGCATTCAGCTGAACTTGATACCCAACGAATTTTGTCATTCCCTTCAAATTCACGGCAAAGAAGAGAAGCTTTATCTTTTTTAAGAAAGCAAGGAAACTTTGTTCAAAACAGAACCAACACCCAACTCCGACCAGTCAAAAGAGTTCCTAGTACTAGTACTAGCGGAAAATCGACGGACGATTATCTTCCTTGTGCACATTGCCTTGGATTTTATAAAAAACGGTTTCTGTTTAGGCATACAAAGCGTTGCCCTAAAAATTCCGATTCAGGCAAAAATAAGCGACAAACCTCACAAAGTGATGGTCATACCACACTGTTGTTGGGTAGTTTAATAAAGCACGATACGCTACTGAAAAAAGTACTGTGGCCGCGGATGAGAGCTGATGAAATTAACATTATTGTTAAAAAAGATTTCCTTATATGCAACTATGGGTACTCTTACTTAAAAGGTCGGAGGAGCAAGGGAAATTTAGACGTAGTAAGGCAAGATATGAGACGGTTAGCGAAGCTGCTGCGATTGGCCCGAATGAAAAATGAATCAATTAAGGACCTAATTGATTTACTCCGTCCACGTCATTTCAAGCTCATCATTGATCAAGTTAATGAAATAGCTTGTTATAATCATGAGACAGATACATATCATTCTCCAACTTTGGCCATGAACTTTGGAACACTTTTAAAAAAATGCTGTGACCTAGCTTTTATTCATCTGGTACAAATTCCGAATACCAACGAACAAAGAAAAGAAGCAAATATTTTGAAAACCCTTATAGAATCACAGTGGTCTAACGAAATATCGGCACAAGCTGCATCGAATTTAAATGAGAAGACATGGAATAAAAATGAACTGGTACCCCTTACTGCAGATTTGAAAAAATTAAATGACTTTTTAGAAAAAATGGCCCAAGAAAGTTATGATAAGTTGCAAGAAAACATAAACGACCAATCAGCGTACAACAGCTTAAAAGAAGTACTTTATTGTCAAATAATTCTGTTGAACAGGAGGAGACCGGCGGAAGTTGCACAAGTCAAAATTCAAACGTACAACTCTATTGATTTAGATGTAAATAAACAGGGGGAATTTCAAAGCTGCCTAACAGAAACTGAAAAAATACTTTTAAAATCATACAGTCGTTTTGTAATTAGAGGCAAAAGAGGCCGAGGTGTACCTGTCTTGCTCTCCCCTGATATGAGGAAGAATTTTGATTTTTTAATTGGAATTCGAGACAAGTTTACTACAAATAACGATTATGTTTTTCACACTGCTGGGACAAATTTTCTTGATGGCACGAAGACTTTACAGAAATACGTAAAAAAATGTGGTATACAAAACGTTCAAAGTATTACTGCAACAAATTTAAGGAAACACCTTGCCACTGTAACACAGTTACTTAATTTTTCAAAAAAAGATTTAGAACAGTTATCTAATTTTATGGGGCACACTTTGAATACTCATTGTAATTTTTATAGATTGCCGGATAGCTTGTACCAAACGGCAAAAGTATCCAAACTTCTACTTCTAATGTCGCATGGGGGAGCAGAGCAATTTAAGGGGATGCACCTTGATGACATTAATATCGACTTAGATTTGATAAACGACAAAACGACGATGGAACAGCTTGCCCAAGAGTATGATGAATCTGAGAGCCAAAATCCGACGGAAAATGAGCCAGTTCAAATTGAAGAGAACCGTTTAAATAAAGAACATAAAATAAATAAAAGGGTTGTACAAAAACAAAAAATCTCTTGGAGTAGCAATGAGAAAAAGATCATTGCATCGTATTTTGCAGAGAACATTAAAAACAAACGGGCTCCTAAGAGGCATGAAGTTGATAAACTTGTCGAGACTTATCCCGATATTTTTGGAGGTAAACCATGGACGTCAATTAAGGCTGTTGTATACAACATTTATACTGGAAAATTAAAAATTGTGCGTTAATTTCATGTATGCCTTAATATTTTTGTATTTAAATATTCTCTTCACTTCTCTATCACTTAAATTTTGTGTTTGCTATCTTATGTTATTACTATTTTCTATTTTAGTGGAATAAGTATTGTTTTTTGTAATTTTAGCAAAGTAAGTAGGTCGCTGTCACATATTCCATATACAGTATGTCCACAGTTAGAGTGTATAAGATGGTAAACTTTTATTTCTCATTTTACGTGGAAAACTGATTCTTCATATAAAGTTTTGATTTTGTTAAAAAATATGATTGCCATGGAGTAAGTTAACATATCATGTAGGTACAGGGTGTTCAGAAAATAAAAAATCTGAAAATTATTTAAGAGTAAACTATGTTCAATTATAACGGTATGAAAAGTTGCTTAGAATTAAAATTTGTCAGAATTCCAATTTGTGGATAAATATGCCTAATTCGACTTTTTAAAAAATTTTACGGAAGTATCAAGTGGCATAAAAATTAAAAACTGTATAACTGAGGAGTTGGCTTGTGGTTGACAGTGACATTTATTTATCCTCGATTTGTCATTTTACTGACCATCATTTTCTACTTCATTATTAATACTAATATATAATAACTATTGTGAAAAGTCGAATTAGGCAGATTTATCCACAAATTGGAATTTGGAATTTTCATATCGTTAAAATTAAAAGTGGTTTACTCTTACATTATTTTCAGATTTTTTTATTACTGAACCGTGTACATGATATATTAACTTACATGGCAATCATAATTTTAACAAAAGCAAAACTATTTATGAAGAATAAGTTTTCCGTGTAAAATGAGAAATAAAAAAGTTTACCCTTTTATCCCTTCTAACTGTGGGGACAGATAATAAATATTAAATTTTTAATGCACATTTTTTTTCTTATCTTTTATATTCAGTAATTTAATAGATTTCTCCCTTGTTTACTAGATTTCTCAATTATTGTGGTATATATAAGATTATTGTCCTCGTTGAATAAATTTCATTGTTTATTGTTATTATTGACTATTTGTCTTCATAAATTTGTAGGTCAATAAAGCTTAAATCTATATATACATAAATATTTATTCTACCTGATATCCTCTAAAATCAACCCAATAAGAATACGTATTAATTTAGTTCATTAACTAATATTAACTATACCTACTTTCAATTTTTAATATTTCAAACACAGTAAAATTTAACATTACTAATAATAAATATTAATTTATTTTTTTAAGAAAAGCAAGCATTTTTAACAAAAAGTCATTGCAAGAGAAAAGAATACACAAAACTAGAGATTGTGGTTTTAAATATTGTGATAAAAAATTTTATAATAAAATTCCAAGGTGGGTAGTGTACAATAAAAATTGCCAAAGGTGAAGTATAAACAGTTAATAAAACAGTTTTTAAATTTTAATATTAAGAGTTAATATAATATTAAGAATTCTAAATTAATGGATAATGTAAGTTAAATATACAGTGTGATCCATTTGAAATAGGAGCACCTCTGGAAGATCCATGTTTTTCAACCGATTCGCATTTTTTTTTATACATAGAGCATTCTACTTCGGCACAAATTTTCATAAATTAATTTTCATTTTTAAGGCATTCTCTGATTATTTTTCGATGTCGAAAATCTTCACCACTGGATTATCAAAATTTCATTGAAATATTATTTAATAATAAAAAAGTTATAAGAAAATGAATTTTCAAAAACGTACAACGAATTAGTCCGAAAAATGACTCCCAATAACGTATGGTTACCATGACAACCAAAAATTTTCAAATAATTGTTAATTCTAAAAGCCACTAAATAAGAGAGAAAAACAATTCATTTATTTAAGTACCATAAAACATTTTTAAAAACCAAACAAAATGAAACGAAACAGTAAACTAAACAATTTAACGAATTAAGTAACTCAGGTACAGGGTTTTCCCTTATAATTAGCCACCCCCCCTACAGAATTTATTTGATGGAATACAGAAAAATTTTATATACAAAACTTGCAGTATTTTTTCTAAATTTTAATAATCTGTCACTAAAACAAACAAGTGACAATCGCAAAATAGCAAAACTCTATAAACTTAGGGGTTTTGATGGAACACCCTATATATTATATTTTCGAAATCCTTATAATTTCCTGACTACAAAAATTGTACTACAGTGCCAAAAAGTCTGCACCATATGGGAAATTATTTTGTTGTTGACTTTCAGAAAAATTTTATACTTGATAAAAGTTTGTGCATGGTCTCAAACGAGTAAGTGTCTACTAAAGTTTGTGTTAGTCCGGACGCTTAGGTCGGAAAATCAAATTATTTAAATTTTCAAGAATAAACTACTCTTAATTTTAAAGATATCGAAAAATGTTATTTGAAAAAGTTGTTTATAATGCAAAGTTACATCTAAATGTTAAATTTAGTTGCTTAATTCGAAAAATGAAATTTTCCACCGTTTTAACGCATAAATTATGAACTATATTTTTAAACATTTTTCTTTTCCCAGAAATACTGTCAAAATAATAATTTTAACTTAAGCCATGTATTACAGTACACTTTGATGAACTCTTAGCCATACTTTTTTGGCCAAATAAATATTTTGTAAAAAAAATGCTGCATTTCTTGGTGCAAAGTTGTTCTAGTTTGTTCCAGTATTGATTTTTTTGAACAGAACTTTTCGAAAAAACTTCATTCAACTCTCAAAAATCAAAAACATTTCCCTAAAATAAATACAGGTCAAAGAAATTTCCATATACCAAAAAAATGGCAAATTCTGCAAATAAATATTTTTTAATTAATACACTGATAAATATTTTTGATTTTTTAACATTGTCACAGTTGAATAAAGTTTTTCGAAAAGATCTGTCCAAAAATTTTCAAAAATCTCAATACTGGAACAAACTAGAACAACTTTGCACCAAGAAATGCAGCATTTTTACAAAAATGTATTTGGCCAAAAAAGTTTGGCTAAGAGTTCATCAAAGTAGACTGTAATACATACCGGTCATAGAACTGTATCGGCCAACTAGTATAACACAGAAATCACCGGGAGGACATGATTGTAAAAAACTGGGATTTTAAAATAATTTCCTTTTTATGTGTAGGTACAGGGTGATTCTTTTGTCAGGTGAAATGCGTTTTTCTCGTAAACGGCTAAAGGAAACTATTTTCTGTAAAAAGTATTATATTCTTACCGACTGTTACTAACAACTAGGATATAAATATAACATAAATGTGCAGGGCGCTAGGCGTCGCGACGCTACAAATTTTTTTTCCAGCAACATACCACTTTTATTACACCATTGAAAGGGTCTTTTGATTTCGAGTTTTTTTTCTATATTCTATTTTTCTCGATATTTATTCGTTAAAAAGTTACGATATAATATTTGCTCCCTGAAACGGGTTTTTCGCTCTCTTTAAGAGGCTGTAGCTCCCTTAGGAAGCATATTTGGACATATGTTTGTATGAACTTTTATTCTTATTTTTACATGTAGAATTAGCTCCAGAACTTCTGGACAATAATTTAGAAACACCCTGTATGGGTGATATACCTATTATTATGGATGATATATCCATGTTATTAAATTGCTATCAAGAAATTCTGGAGCTAATTCTACATGCGAAAATAAGAATAAAAGTTCATACAAACATATGTCCAAATGTGCTTCCTAAGGGAGCTATAGCCCATTAAAGAGAGCGAAAAACCCGTTTCAGGGGGCAAATATTACGTCATAACTTTTTAACGAATAAATATCGAGAAAAAACACTCGAAATCAAAAGACCCTTCCAATGGTGTAATAAAAGTGGTATGTTGCTGGAAAAAAAAATTTTGTAACGTCGCGACGCCTAGCGCCCAGCACATTTGTGTTATATTTCTATCCTAGTTTTTAGTAACAGTCGGTAAGAATATAATACTTTTTACAAAAAATAGTTTCCATTAACCGTTTACGATAAAAACGCATTTCCCCTGATAAAAGAATCACCCTGTACTCTTATGTCGTGAAAAAAGAAATATAAACGTTTTTGTAATTCATTCTTCTTAGAAACAATGTTTCAAAAAATGACTCAGCGGTCGAAAGTGCAATAAAAGTTGTGACAAACATGGTCAAAAATGGGGTGAATTACTCAAATCTCTTAAATGAAGAATTACCATCCATAATAACTTCATGACTCATGAGTGCAAATACGTTAATATTATGAATACAGTGTTGCTAAATTTAATGGTTCAGCTTTATACGAAATATAATTGAACTTGTATACAGAATTCAAAGCAGCGCCACACAGACATGCGGGCAAAGCTCGAACCCAAAAACATATCTTTCTATCAAACCTGAACCATTGTATGATAAACAATACTGTTTTCCCGCGCTTTTTTCCCTCGCATTTTTTTCATCAAAGTAAATGGCATATAAAATAGTTAGTCCTAACTTTCCAAAGAAATGTACAATCTATAAATAAATCAACTCGATAATTTTTTATTAGGCAAAACGAACCTGAACCACATATATGGTTCAGGTCGGTCAGGGTGGTTCAGGATTGTGCATAAAAATTTGTATTTCTGGCTCAGGTTAGTACTATTACTGAGTATATATATATATATATATATATATATATATATATATATATATATATATATATATATATATATATATATATATATTTGCCTGGCATACCTACACACCTCCGAAATGATATCTGACTGTTGTTTACGCCTCCGAAATCGGAGGCGAGATCGTAAATTCGGAGGCACTTACGTTTCCCTAATAAAAATTTCACAGAATGTATGTGATGTCATCATGAGTGCTCTGACAAAATTTTTGCTGGAGGTCTATACGACCTATACACATATACAGTTATACAGATTAGTTCAGCAAAATTCCGCTTCCTAGCGCTAGAGTGGAGGCATATAATTTTATATATACGGATAAGCCGAATAGGCCTCCGCATAGTCGGCCGTATGTACACACCTCCGTATAACTGGCAACGTCGCACATCGTTTAGAGGAGGCGCAAACGTTGCTCTCTTATATACTATCTCAAAGATGAGTATTTTTAAATGATTGCGCCGAAAATGCTCTAGTTTGTCTCCACAAACAGAAATACATTGAAGAGTAAACACTGAAAAATACGAATTGTTCTATTTTAATAATGTACAAGTTATTATAAGCTCAACATAATATGTCCCCCACGCCGACTGAAGTATTTTTTTCAAAGTCTATAAATTCTTAAACGGGATAAGCAATTATACACTATTCAGGTTTCAAGTCCTCCTCAATACTATTTTTCAGATCTTTCAGGTTTCCATGTATAAAAAATTGTGGTAAGATCATAGGATATTATCTTTCTCATGGAATTTGTAGTAAGTATTTCATTTACACAATTGCTAAAAAGTATAAAGCTCAAATCTGTACAGGATGTTTCGTTTGA